>JAOEGT010048471.1:0-20321 GCA_025447795.1 Speoplatyrhinus poulsoni
GACTAGGTGGAGAGATTATATCGCCACACTGGCCTGGGAACGCCTCAGGATCCCCCAGTCAGAGCTTTCCAATGTGGCTCGGGAAAGGGAGATTTGGGGTCCCCTGCTGGAGCTGCTGCCCCCGCGACCAGACTCTGGATGAAAATGGATGGACGGATGGATATTCTAATCTGGTTATTATTGTTAATTTGTTTTTGATGAGTCCCATACATTTTATAGGCTACTGTGATGTATTCCAGATTAATCACACAAGATGAAGCGACTGGATATCCCCGGCAACTGTCATTTCCCTGTTAGACTTTGCTAGTGCGGTCAACCCTTAAAACATATTCCCCAGTATTCCCAATGCAAAAAAAAAGAAGAAAAATTTAATTCAGGCCTAAACCTGCATCAAGTGTAGTGCTCGCTAAGCTCCTGCACTGATCTGCGATGCGGTGGGTGTGCTGTCAATATTGGCCCCATTCAGCGAGAGTGAGCAAATCTCCCCTTGTCATGGGCAGCCATGCGAGTAATAGCTAGGATTAAGATAGGCCCGGTACACACACATGAATATACAAAAACGCGCAACGGCTCAGTCAGATCTGAGAATAGCAGGACTTAGAAATAACATGTGTGAGATGTGGGCAGAAACCAGATTGACTGGGACACTGAGTGTATAGTATATATATATATATATATATATATATATGAAAAGAGATGTGTTCGTTGTCACTGACCCTCATAATGAATGCAGCTTTTGAAGTCATTGTGCATCTGTGGAAGTAATTTGACCTGCAATTTCAGCTTCTACAGATTCATTTACAGGCAGTAAGTTAGACGTGGTATTCTGGGAACTCGCTTGGTTGCATGTGGGTGTATAATCTATGGGCAATCCTTCCTGCACGTGTGCAGTACCACAAGTGAACGATGCTGTGTGTGCGAGCACTGTACTGATGCTAATCACTCTGGCAGTTGCTTTTGTGTGTTGGGGGTTGCTCATTTTTGCATGCGTGCGCACACTTAAATGTGTGTCCATGGGTAGCATGCTTGACCACTGATAAATGTCTTTTGTTGCAGGCTGGCTCCAGGGTTTCATTTCTGAAGGTCAGTAACTGACAGATACTTTGCTATGCGGTTGCCATGGCTTCCACAGTGGGAGAGTCAGCTTGTTTTGCTGACCTCGTGGCGCCCGTTTTGTGCCACGTCACCTCGTGAAAATGGCCTGTCATCACACCCTCTTCTCTTCTATACATAACACATGCATGCACATTCACGTGTGTCTATCACAACACAAAGGCGCCAAGGCCACCAAATCTGAGGTGTTCTCTGGAGAATATCTTATCTGCAGTGGCCTGTCGCTGCCTGCCAGTGCAAAGAAAAAGATAGATATGTTAAAAATACGAAAGAAAAAAAAGTCTTGCTAATTGGATGCTTGGTGTGGGATGTTGACATTTTTTTCTCGGGACGTTGGGGCTTCCTATAAAATGTCTTTTCAGGAGGAGAGCGAACACAGGCATATGTCACAACCCATAGCCCGTACTCATCTGAGAGATAAAGCATGGGTGAAAGCTCAAGGAACGCAAAGAGAGACAGTTCCACAGCTAGAGTCAGAAAGGACGGGGAGAAACTCATCCTCCCATTTGTCGTCATCTAATTGGCAATTAACAACAAGCCTCTTAGTGTGCCCATCCAGCCCCACCTGCCATGAAGGGCACTTTCTAGCCCCCAACCCCCATCCATCCTCTCCCAAACGCCCCCCACCCCCCACCCCCCTCGCCGTCAGAAGGATGGCGATTGCACCCCAGACAGCCCTCGGCGCTCATTATCGCTCCTCTCAGCCTCTCTATCGCTCGGAAACCCAACTCCTCTTGCTCTTCTTTTCTTTTCTTTTTTTTTCTTTTTTGTTGTGAAACCGCCCAACTCTTTCCCCTTAACTTGGGAAGCATATCCGGGCGGCTGTAAGATGTCTACGACGCTCTACATGTCATCCTTTATGATTTACGGTCAGGCTTTCAGCCTTTGCAGATACCAGCAATAAGGTTAGCGTTAAGAGCCTTAACTTAATTTAACAAAGAACACCATGCCAGATAATATTATGTATTTTATCCTTTTTTTTTTTTTACAGCGATAGCCTCGCAAAAACTGTCTGGAAAGATGTTCTGGTTTGAATCCTGTGTTTTTCTTTGAAAACTACAAACTATACGGGATGACGCAGTTTGCCATTTTGAATGCTACAATATGTAAGTAAGTACATCTTTCTGGTCACCCCAAAAGTCCACACCTTCTTTGTCTGCCTCTCTTTTAAGTTTTCAGCTGCCGACAAATGGAACAATTTACAAAAAAACTTTAAATTAGAGACTCGCCTGTCCGAGCTAATGACCGAGCTATTGACCGTTCAATGTACATGCTAACTTTTCCCCCAACATTTAATTATTGCACTTTCACATAAAAGCCAATTTTAACACCCATGCACCATTGCAACTTTGCACTCGTATCTGCACTGCTGTCTTTTAATATTCTTCCTTTGCCCCATACTACTATTTGCACAGGTTTTATTCTCTGTAGTGTCTCAGCTGCACCCAAAAGACTATACTGTACATTTTTATTTATACAGACTATATTATATTTTGTATTTTTGGACTCTGTGTTCTATGTGTACAGTAACTGTGTTCTATGTGTAAATTTATGTTGTCCTGCACATTTGTGCTTTGTCTTAGCCAAGTCGCCCTTGTAAATGAGAATGTGTTCTCAATCGGCTAAATAAAGTTTAAATAAAAAAAATAAAAAAATATTAGTCCCTTTGCAATGTGTTACAAACCCACCCACTAGGTGCCTTTAAGAAAGGCACATAACCTTCTGATGGGGGGTGGGGTTGGGGAAGTGGTGCATGTGTGGAGGCCAGACACGGCCGTCAAAACTACCCACACATAAGTAAGAGTGAAAAACACTGAATGAGGTGTAATGCCGTGTTAGCCCCGACGGCGTCGGCTAACCACATTAGCAGTGCCACACTGGGGAGCCCGCAGCGAGTCGGAATAGAAAAGGGCCGGTCTGCTGAACTGGGGGGTGGGGGAAGGGGGAGGAGGGTATAAGCACAAATCCCATTTATCTTGTCCTGTTTAAATACACTGGTTAGCTCCTGCCAACAGGGAAACCATTGAGGGAAAAGGCCAAGGGCATCCGTCACACGCCATCTCGGCCTATGTTTCTTTATCTCTGTTGCTTTCCGTTTACTAGCACTAGCTTTCACCTTAATTTCCCCTGTCGATTTGCTTACAGTCTCTTTTGTATCCTTCATTCTCTGGTCCGTTCTTTCATTCATTCATTCCTGGGGACTCTTCTAGTGCTCTGACAGTCCCCTGACTTCTCTCTCCCTCCTCCACATCACAGGGAGTGAATACAGGGAGGTGACATGATTAGCAGCTCCATATGCGCGTGATGTATGCTACCTGCTCCATTATTAATACAGTAAAAGCACTGCCACTGCCAGGCAGGAGCAATGTCAGCATCCCCAATATAACACTGTGTGCCCAAGGATGATGGCACATGCGCTTGCGTGTGTATACACACATATATATTTGATCTATGATATGCATTAAAGGGACCAGGAGATCCCTGACTTGGATGTACCAGGTCAAGCAGTGTTATGTGCCAAATATATTGAGGGATATTTATATTAAGTGTTTGTTCATTCCTTCACCAGATAATGAGTATACCAGACCAAATATTTTGGTTATAAATGCATACTACCGATGCATTTATTTTTGAGAACATAATACAGTCTACCTAAAGTTACAGAAAAGAATGTCTGGCTTTAATCTAATAACTCTGAAGTCACATGTAACATTAAATCTTTAACTATCCATTTAGGCCTCTAAACAGTTTCTGGAAAAATCCTCAATTTGTTTATGGCATTGCCCTTGTGTTTGAATCTCAGTGTTACAAAAGCAATCAAGCACGCAAGCAAGCAAAATGTATTTATATAGCACTTTAAAACAACAAACAGTAGTCACAAAGTGCAGTAAAATTAATATAATACATAAAATGTACGGCACAAATAAGATAAATAAAACAATAAAATCAACATAAAATACAAATAAAATAATGAAATCAATGTCGGTTTTCGAAAGCCAAAGAGAACAGGTGGGTTTTTAGGAGCGATTTAAAAGCAGATAGTGACGAAGCCTGTCTGATGGGCAAAGGTACAGCATTCCACAGTGTAGGAGCTGCCACAGCAAAGGCACAATCTTCTTTCATTTTACGCCTTGCTTTCGGTACACTCAGGAGCAGCTGGTCAGCTGACCTAAGTGAACGGGTAGGTGCATAAAAGTGTAGCAGCTCAGAGATGTATGGTGGAGCTAAACCATTTAAGCCCTTAAATCAACAAAATCATTTTAAAATGGATCCTAAAATGTGTGGGCAACCAGTGTAGGCCAGGATGGGGGAAATGTGCTCGTATTTATATGTTCCAGTTAAAAGACGTGCAGCTGCCCACTGACCCCCACATACAGTGCATTACAGTAATCCAACCAAGTGGTTGCAAAGGCGTGGATTACAGTCTCAAAGTGCTTCCTTGGTATAATTAAGTTGATTTTGGCCAATTGCCGTAATTGAAAAAAGCTTGATTTAACGACAGCCCTAATCTGTCTGTCCATCTTAAATTCAGAGTCAATTTTCACCCCTAAATTTGTGATTGTTGGCTTGGAGTACTGAGCCAAGGGACCCAGATCAACAACGGGGGTCCCAGTTTTACCACCAAAAAACATAACTCCGTTTTACTTGCATTAAAACTTAAAAAGTTAAAAGCCATCCACGCCTTGATGTCGTCAAGACACTCGAGTAATGGCCAGACAGTGTCATTATTTTTTTAGGGCACATAAATCTGGGTATCATCCGCATAACAGTGAAATTACATGCCATGCTTCCTAAGAATAGAGCCAAGCGGAAGCAAGTAAAAGAAGAGGGCCCAAAACTGAGCTCTGTGGGACCCCACAAGTGACAGGAGCAGAGGAGGACATAGAGTTACCATAGCTGACACCGAAACTTCTACCTTCTAAGTATGACCTGAACCATTTTAGAGCTATCCCTTTTATGCCCACCCACTGCTCCAGACGAGAGATCAGAATGTTATGGTCCACTGTATCAAATGCAGCAGTTAAATCGAGAAACACAAGAATGACATGTCCTGTGAATCATTTGACTCTGGCACGATACAGTTTTTAGTGAAAACAGACGAGAATTGACCAGCAGTGGAAGGGTTAAAATCACGACAACGTCGAGGAGCAGCGCGAAGTTTAACTACATCACAGGAAAAAAACTGTCTCAAACAATACTGGCATTTGGTCTGAAAATACTGCATAACAAGAATTGTTTTGGTTTGGTTTGAAAATACAAGGCGCACACTTTACACCTTTTAATATGGGCTCAATCTGTTTTGTGCTTTTCCCATAATAAATAGCCAGGCCAGCTTTCATAGACAGTTTTGAAATAACTTAAGGTTGTAATTTGGGCTTGTGGGCGGGGGTTAAAATACAGTATGTCTGGTTAACATCTGAACATTTCGAAGGTAGGTCTCACCCATCAATGCAAATAAATCACTGTTTTCATTTACATATTTTGTTAATGCAGAAATATTTTAGTCAATGAACCACTTCACTCCGTGCCTGTTTGGATCGGCATTCGGCACTCATCCATGTGGGCTGTCCCGGGTGACAAAATCACCAGTCCGCCCACCGACAGGCGTTAAATATTTACGCTTCTCAGTCCACCATGTGCATATAAACTAAGAACACAACTGATGGGTGGTGTGTGTGTGTGTGTGTGTGTGTGTGTGCGTGTGCGTGTACGTGTGCGTGTGCGTTTGGTTTTTGTCGCTGTTGGCGATCTTGGCGCACTGCTGCGACGCACGAGGATGCCTGTTTCTGTCGCGCGTTAATCCAGACCCATTTTTTTATCTTTCTGTAGGATACTCTCTCTATTCCTGCCCGACAACAACACAGACACAACAGCGCCTTGTGCTGTTACGAAAGGACAGAGGTAGACAAACAGCCAGACATAGAGTGGGCAGGCAAGACAATGCCTGCCCACAAGAGATGTTGAGATGTTGACAAACAAAATGCTAAGGAGAGGAGGATAACCGGAGCGACACGAATGAAGACGGAGAGCGTCAAAGAAATTATAAATGTCAGTGTATGTGCTTCATCGCACGTCTGATAATGCTCTTTCCCAAAATGCCATGTATAAATCGCATTTCCAGGGCCCTGGGCCAGCCCTTAGCACGGTAATGAGATTACAGACCTGTACAAATGTGCGTGCGCGCTTGTGTCAGACAGCATACGTGCGATTCTTCAGGCTATCGAACTACGGTACTGAAAGTGTGGCATTACTCACAAGACCAAATAAGAATTTTGTCACTAGTCTACTTATTCAAAATGCTGCACAAGGCAGAGAGTTTTCTTTTTCACAGTGGAGGGGACGTTTATCCAGCCTAATTCGATTCCATTTGTTGTGCTTCTGTAAAAGACCGACATTTGACACAGAAAATAAAACAACTCATCCTCTTCTATATTCGATTCCTGTTGAAACAGGCTTTTATACTCTACATCCTTCCTCTCCTACCATGCAATTAAAACGTTACAACTGCGGAACCATATGGACTTTGTGTCACGCTGTTTCAGCTTCTGCTTGCGAGAGCGCGATGCTTTCCCCACGGCTTCTGTTTATTACTGTCCGGAGGTAAGCTCCGAGCTAATCTATATACCCCGTCCACAAATAGCTTACCTATCAAGCGCCATGTTTAGTCGTGAGCGACGTCGCCACAGAGCCTACACGCGTCCGTCTATTTGCATACGCCCCACCCCCTTCACGCCTCAGCTCCACTCTAATCGCTCCGCGCTCGGACTGTCAATCCCAGTTTACCTTGTATGGAAACATGGGGAGTTGATTGACGAATTCGTCCACGCCCCCTTCATTTGCGTGTCCCCTCCCCACTTGGCTCGCTGTCAGCGGACTCTCATCCTGCTGGTCCGCTTGCAAGCAGCGGGGTACCCAAGAAGAAAACACTCGGTCGCAGAGCTTTGCAAAGTGCCGATGTGGTCGCGCATGGAGCCGCCATCACCTTAAAAGTGGATAGTCTGGACTGCACGGTAGCTCAGGAGTGTATTAATCTATGTTTTTTATACGTCACTGATGTGAATATATTGAACCATTTCCTCATATGGACCATGAGTGTGGATCTAGAAATTTGACTCATTCTAGAAAGAAGTGTATTTTTTAAGGATACTTTTTGAGTGTGTCCCATCCCCCCTCCCCCACCCCACCCCCATATTAAATCTGAGCGCCATGGATGTTTTGGCGAACCACAGTATATTCCAGGAACTTCAGCTCGTGCATGACACCGGGTACTTCTCCGCCATGCCTTCGTTGGAAGAGAACTGGCAGCAGGTAGGAGTTCGTATGGTCGCGTCTACTAGGCTATACATGTGTAAACTATTGGCAAAAATTAGGAGGCAATGCAACTTTTCTCAAACCCAAGACCTATATTAGAAAAAGATTCAGAGAGAGAGTGGGTTGACCGAGAGCTTGTACAGGAGGTAATACATATATTAATTTAACTGATTTGACACTTACTTATGAGATTATTCTCTGATAAAATCATCTCAGCGCTGATCAAACGTGACGCCTAATAAAACTGTCAACATCGATCTGAATTCCATAATAAAGACAGAAAATATCGTGAGTAATAGCCTACATCTCCTTCCCTCGGATTACTTGGAGTTGTGAACCCCCCCCACCACCACCACCCACACACACCCCTCACACACACACACACACACATCGAAAGAGGTACACTGTTTCTATTTATGATAAATTACCCCGTAAAATGTCTCTCCAACAATGTGCACATGGAACATTTTGGAAGTCTAGACACACAGGGTGAAGTGTAGCTGTCACAAGTTTAGGATTCACTTCCATATTTGTTATGCTTGTTTACTTTGGACAGATTAACCAGATAGGGGCTAAAAATTATCCATAAACACAACGAAGCCATATGGCAACGTGTGCGTGTGAGACACAGTTCATTAAAATGCTCTACTAACGGAAACACTATCACATCCACTGTTTGGCGAAATACAGCCACTGTGTCACACAAATATCCGTCACAACACTCACTATATATCACGCAATATATATCTGAGCTGAATCTACGAGCTTGTCATGCGTTATGCCTAGCAGGAGCTATCGTCTGCAAAATAAGCTTATGTCGCCCACCTGCAGTGCTTGCCGGTCATGACGGTTTCTTGCTGCGCCTGATTGACCCCGTACACACACACACACACGCGCGCGCGCGCGCGCACAAAAAAAATCACTGCACGGAAATTTGATACGGGTATTGTTCGCGCTGTGTGAGCTCGTAAGGACATAAGAGCGCACATTAACAGGCGTACATGGACACACACAAAGACACACTCAGCGGTGCGTGGCCATGAATACAGAGGTTCTCGCCTATCTTGGCATTCTTCTGTCTGACAAACAACCAGGGCCTCAGTAGGTTGAAATTTGATAGGGTCCTTAGATGTATTACTCCACAGAGACATTTACCAGACATTCGATTCGTTGTAGTCTATAATATTATACAGACATTTAGATAAATACAGTACATGTTACAGACAAGGTTGAGGTACAATCACCAAGGAGGCCTGTGATTTATTTCCAAAAACCATTTGGCTTACATCCATGTGTATTCCAAACAGGCCAAACCATGTGTCTAAAACTATGCTAAATAAATAAAGGCATACTTCCTTATTGTCAAAATAAACCTGAAGTAGGAAGTACCATGTGTTAGCTGTGTAGCAATTTGTTTCACAATATTACCAATAACAGCAAATCAGGTTTTACCAGTGGATTGGCTACAAATACAAAGTTTATTTTTATATCTGTTTTGTTTGTTTGCTGCAAAGCAACTTATTTTGTTCACTATTTGGGGTATAATGATTGTATTGTATCTCGCTGTGTGAATCATCACTTATAGCAGCCCAACCTCTTTCTGTAGCACAAAAGATGATTTTGGGGGTCTTCATCGTCTGGTGAGATGGGCACACGATGGCCGCTGAATGTGGCATCTATTCCGGCCAGGGAGAGCACAGAGCGACACAATGCTGCACTCTGTATTCAAGGCACAATCTAGATGTGATGCTTTCATAGCGTCTAATGGGGATATAGGAGGCTGTTGTTGTCTGCCATAAATGGATCTCTGATATTGGACTGAAGGAGGGATGACTGTTTCTGCTGCTGTCTGGAAGGAATTCTTCAGACAGTTTAATGGTGGTGTGTGTGCGTGTGTGGGTGTGGGTGCGTGTGTGTGCTAGTGTGTATCTCTTCTCTTATTGGATCAAACCAGGCCAAGTGAATCATATCTGCTATCCACCTTGACATGCTATGCAAGAATGTTTGGTTGCATATCCGGTGCTATTATCATTTATATGATTAATTGGTAACAATTTGAATCTGTGCTCTGCTGTTAGGGCATATGTTTTGAAGTGCTTAAAGTCCCATATATGTATTATTTTACAGGCTCTGCCTACAGTCGGAGAGTATCACTGTTGTAAATACAGATTGTGTAGCGGTACATGTGCACAGTGACACAAGGATAGGGAACCAGTTTTGAAAAGTTGTGCTGCTTTTTCGAACAATGCTACCCCAGCATGTGAATTGATAGCAGAATTGATCATAAAGGTGGTATCAAAACATGCTTCCCCTTTTCTTACTTTTATTCTATATTAGGAGTAGCCTACTTGAGAGTATAAATAGTTCGCTCAGTAAAATATCTTAAATAGATTCCTCCAACATAGTCTTATTATTTGGTCTCTGATGCTAATTAAGATAACTCTGATAACTGTTGATGTCACTTTTCTGGAAAGCGCTTGCTAATGATGACTGGCGCCAATTCAGCTATAGTGACAAATGTACTTATTGTTGGTCGGTATGGGAAAATGTTCCGGAAATGAAAACATGACACCAAATGGTCCAGAGCCATGTAAAGAGAAAGTCGCGCCATCTTCGTTTACTCCAATGGACCATTTCTTCACAGCAAAGGCAGACTGTGGAGCCTCAAAATAGTTCACAGAAGTAAATACTAAAAGTACCCTATAAACTCTATTTTAAATGTAAATCAGTGCATTTATTCACTACTAATTACCAAAAAATTAAGTTATATATCTGTATATATATATATATTCAAATTGCCCACCAAGCACTTCCGGGACCTATTTTTGCTTTAAGTTTTGCCTCTCCATGAACCATGTGACCGTTGACAATTTTGAGCTTCCGTTGACGTAACTCTATTAGCTATTTCCATGGCTCTGGTTGTAGCTAGGCTGTCTGCAGACGTCATTGGACGGCGTGGAGATTATGACCCAGGTGGCTACATGTACGTAACGGGACCCCACCACCGCAAACGGCTTTCTGTCTTTGCTCTCAGGACACACACTGGTCCCTGAGGGCCCACAGACACCACATGCGCACACACACGTGCACACACACACACATGCCAGGCCTAGGATAATGATGCATACCGAAGCAAATTGGCAAAATGGCTGAGTTCTGCAGCAGCGCAGTGCATCATGGGTATCCGTACGTGTGGATGACACCAGATCTCACATTGGCAACTGTTGAGAGTGTGGAAGTGTGTATCTGTGTGTGTGTGTGAGTGCGTGTGTGCGCGTGTGTGTGTGTGAATGCATGAGGCTGTGCGTTTCCGACATACCTGAGCAGTATCTTCAAAGATGTTTATGTGTGTGTGTGTGTGTGTGTGTGTGTGTCTGTGCGTGCGTGTGTGTGTGTTTGTGTGTGTATATACTGTACAGTACATCTATGTACATGAGAGCCAGTGTGTGTGTGTGTGTGTGAGCGTGTGTGTGCGTGTGTGTGTGTGTGTGTGTGCGCTACTCCTGCGGGGTTTCAAGCCTGTCGGACTGTGAAATGTGATACCCTGCAGTAGCAGAGAATGTGCGTGCTCGGCAAGTTCCTTCTACTTCTCCCCCCCCAACACACACACACACACACACGCACACACACACATGCACACACACACACACATGCACACACAGACAGACAGAGAACCGGAACACAGAGCAAAGACCCAGATTGAGAATTCGTAGTGGATGTCTCGGCGCAGAGGTCTCTGCTTGTGTGTCGGCTGTTAATAATGGAGATGGACCCGGCCACACTGTGTCTGGGTGCCAGGCCCGCTATAGCATGGTAGTCCTGCTCCAGATCTTGCCCCCCCCCCACAGTTCTGTGTCACTATACTCTGGGTGAACAGAGGAATGATCTTACAAATATTTCAATATATTATAAACAAGCATATTTTATAAAAACCTTTTGTAATTAATATTTCTCTTTTTTTAGTTTTGAAATAATTCCCCAAATCATTAATACTTTGTGGTACATAATACATTAGTACAGTGTGTTTTAATCACTCATTAATACTAGGTGGCACATAATAATTAATACTACAGTATGTTTTAAACACTCGTTAATACTACGTGGTACATAATGCATTAATACTAAAGTATTTTTATACACAATTCATGTATAAATAGTACAACTTTGTTTCTGATGCGGGTTCTCTTCCGCAATGTAAATATCGCACTCTTCGTGTTCTTAAATTACGAAAATTCTCTAAATGTATCATCTTTGTGATGTATTATATAATGATATTATGCTGCATCTCCCACTATAGTTACAGTCCACATGTACTGTATGAATCATCATCTGGGTGAAGAGATTGTGCCATGCTAATACAAACATTTTAGCAGCTGTTAGTGTGTGTGTTGTATAAGACTGGTGAAAGTTTAGTGACCTACTGTAAGCATTTCCCCTTTCCAATTAATAATGCTTTTAATGCATGTCTCTTTGACGAGCATGCTCGATGACCCCAAGTTCAGGAAAAGCATTTAAAATTCCTGAGTTGTCTATTTAGAGATCTGTATCATTGTGTGTGCTGAGTTTCTATGTGTATGTGGATCTCAGTGCGTTATGTAATCCTCAGCAGGCCACAGATCCATTCTTAGACACACACACACACACACACACACACACACACACAGTAAGCAGTCTTGGAAGCGCAGCCAAGAATCCCCACCCCCTCCCGGCCCCCCCCCCCCCCACCCCTCCCATAAAATCAGCATGGTATGGATTCTTGATCTCTGCAGGGCTGTAGCGGAGACAGGATGTGAGTCTTTTTTGCCACCAAAGAAGCTTTCTGTCAAGTCAAGAAGAAACAAGAAAAGCAAGTGGGGTAGCCAAACAAATAGCATTAATATGATCATTGTTTGTTTTTGTACATTATTGTAGATGCCTTTGCCTCTAGTTCCTTGAATGGAGACAAGGACGGATGACAGATTCAGTAAACAGTATTTCACTTCAACATCATGAATCAAGGCTAGGTAGGCTACAATGAAATGTAGCTTGTTTGGTGCTGTTTGCTGTTCATCACATTGCTGGTGAGTGACTCATTGGAGGCTAACAGGAGCCAAGACCTGTAACAAACTGGTTAGCAAACATTGTGCTACCTGGTCAGTCAAAGTTTTGAAATTGCATTACGACAACTGCATGTACAAAATGGCATGTAGTTATATGAATTAAGGGGCAGAGAGATAGCCTACTGTATCTTGCTCAAGGTCGTGTAATGGTAGACTGAAGCTGGAAATGGAAGTCAGTGTTTGTGGGTTTTAAAAATAACTACTGGTGTGTAATACACACAGTTCCAGTTCATTCTGGGTTACGAGTTACGGTATGCAAGTACAGTACATATAGTTACTGGGTTCAGGAATGTCACATCCTTCAAAATCATTTGTTATCGCTTCTCAGACCAAGAGGCATTCCCACACAGAGGACATAGCATTTCTGATAAACAACAACAACAGGAGCAACTGCATGATGCTCAGATACTTTACATGAAACACATTTGACACAGCGTTTTTCGGCTGCCTCCCCTAACTAGATAACGGTGAGGAGACCTTGAAGATGGAGGGCGAGTAGAATTTAACGGATGCAGCTCAAACTCATGACCTAGCCAGAAGTGAAAGGGAGTCATTGTGCTATGGCGTGTGTGTGCGTGTGTGTGCATGTGTGTATGCGTGTGTGCGGGTGGAGGGGCTGGACACAAAAAGTGCACAAATTCAGCATCTCCACCTAATGTACTTAAGTCTTTAAGGACATTATCACGTACCAAGTGCCTTTAATAGTACGAGGAACATTGTTGAAAAGTGTAATTTTTCTTCAATCAATGTTAAGGATGAGTTTATCTAATTAGGATAAATACCCAATGGACAGGGGCAATATGGTAGCCTGGTGTTACCAGACCATATTCACTATGTGAATAGGGAAATGTTCAATGGTCATATTCTCCTACTTGGCATAGACCTCTGGTTAATTTTGAAACTATTGGACAGCGCTGAACCAATCGGTGTTGCTACAAGTGTTTTGATCGTTCTACCATAATTTAGAAACACACTTGACTTCAAGGTCATCTCACTACCCCACCATGATTGGGCCGCCAGCAGTGTGGCTGTGCGAACAATAACGTGAACAGGGTTTCCAAACTATAATCTCAGCTAAATAAATTGAGCTGAGAGTATAGTCGGGCAGAGCCAGGCTAGTATACTGAAAACACCAGACTGGATTAGATGACATCCCATGTCAACAGCCATCCCAATCCCAATCTTCAATGGGAAGGATTCCATTCGGAAGGAAGTCAGAAGTGTCCACGTAAACCCAGCTAATGTACTGTATGTCACTTCACTAGATATATACTGGGGCACAGGGATAACAAACGGAACTGAACCATGATGAATGTTATGAGCTACACCTGTGTTTACCTACTACGACACTTCTGGGAAAACGGCCCATTGTCCTTCTGTTTATAGTCTGTCTATTATGCCTACGGTAACTGTTCTGTAATATTTCATTCAGTCTTGGTCTGTCTATGTACATATGTCAAATTAATGCATACAAACATCACTTACACACCTGACCTCATGTACAGTATATGGACACGGTTATGTATACAAGCCTGTGTGTACCTACTGTATATTTACATATGCGGGTGCATCTACATTCACGGCACAAGATGTACGACTGACCTCCTGATCTGCTGACATCCATCTGTCGACAGCGCCGCCATGGACTGAATTGGTTTATCCCCCCTCCCCTCCCCCGGTACCACATCTCCCAGATTTGATTGGCGGCGACGGACATCTGCTATTGCTTTATGGGCAATTGATGAAACGACCGCTTGTAAACTGGAAGGCGAGAGAGAGAGAGAGAGAGAGAGAGAGAGAGAGAGAGAGAGAAAGAGAGAGAGAAGTTGGAGTAGTGATAATGTGAACAAGCACATCTTTATGTATGGGGGGTTTCTGCTCCATCTCCCCAGTCCCTCCCACCAGATTGTGATGAAGTGTGAGGGGGAGAGCCCCGGCGATGGCTCGCCCCCTCCCATCACTCAGGGTGAATAAGGACAGATGTTATGGCAGCTCAGTGGTGATCCGTTATGCCTCAGCGCTGACTCCGTGCCTAGCCACCACCGCGATGGAGGGCTTTAAAGGCATCCCAGCCACTGTATAACTGAGTTATCGCTGGCTCCAGTCACTCAAGAAACTTTCTCCCCTGCTCTTCACCCCCCCCCCCCCACACCTTTCTCATTTCCTGTCTGACATTTGAAAATGGCTGTTTACATAACCTTGTTTTATTTTTTTATTGAAATTTTTTTTACATAAAATACAACTTTAACGTCTAAACTTTATATTAAAACGTCGGTGTTCTTTTTAAAGGCTGTCACCCAATGGCGGTGTCATTCGATGGTGCGTCAAGGAATGCAACTTTCGAAAGGTAAAATCAAATTGACAGAGAAGCTGAGAAACCTGCAGATAGTCAATGCATGTTTATGGCTTTACACCCAAGAAATAGAACAGCGTTCTAAACTTTGGCGTCGACGCCTTTAGTGGGCGGTGGCCTTAAGGTTGTACCTGGGCTATGCAATATTGAGCCCGTGGTTGTTTACGGAAATGGACAAACACTGGTAAAGAAAGCAAAACATATACAGTAAACGGGCATTTGTTATAGTCATGCCTTATGCAGTACAACCACTGTCCAGTAGAGGCTTCATTCAAATCAACTAGTTTACAGGGTGGAGGAAATACGTGGTTATAATGTATAATATCTAGACCTGGACTGTCCAGCTCTGGTTATTTTTGTGACCATTGAGTGTGTGTGTGTGTGTGTGCGTGTGTGTGTGCGTGTGTGTGCGTGTGTGTGTTGGTACATTCTTGTTAAACATAGTCAAGGCCTTCTCAAACATCAACAACCATAAGGACACTATTCATCTTCCTGTCCACCTGTTGCTAGGCAGCCATGGCACGCAGAAAGGCCCGGCTTTTTGGCTCTATTTGTTTGTTTAGCTGTCAGTCTGGGACATCTAATTCCAACCCACGGGACTTACTAGCCATCCAGAATCGGGCAAGCTCGCCTCAATGATCATCTCTCGATAGGGGACGCAGAGACAATGAGAGATAGAGAGAGAGAGAGAGAGAGAGAGAGAGAGGGGGAAGAGAGAGAAAGAGACGCAGTAAAGGCTTTCAAAGTGGGGGTGGGGAGAGGGAGAGACAAGGGCAATTTACCCAGAGTAAACAACACTGTTTGCGGTTGTCATCGCCTAGTTGGTCATCAATCACGGCCCAAAGCTCTCGGCTGTGACGGCGACAAGGACATGCGATGCTCTGAAGCAGGCCAGATAGCTTGTAAACCAAGGCAGGCGCTGGCAAAAGATTGCAGCCCAAATTGCCAACGTCGGCCTTGTTGACTTCTGGATGGAGACCCCTTCCCCCCACGCCACACACACACACAGACACACACACACACACACGCACACACACTTTGATTAAAGGCAAAAGCGTATTTCTTCCACACTAAACTGAAGGTTCCACGCAGCTCAGCGCAACAACAGTGTGTCAGACAATAGCTTTGAGGTGCGATATGGGATTCCTTTCAGTGTTGCAGAGGCGAGAGTTTGTGTGTGT
Organism: Speoplatyrhinus poulsoni; assembly: GCA_025447795.1. Classification (NCBI taxonomy): domain Eukaryota; kingdom Metazoa; phylum Chordata; class Actinopteri; order Percopsiformes; family Amblyopsidae; genus Speoplatyrhinus; species Speoplatyrhinus poulsoni. The sequence continues at coordinate 16,059 of JAOEGT010048471.1, forward strand.
GTGTGTGTGTGTGTGTGGCAGGCTTTGCATAGGGGATTTACCCACCCCCTCTATGCAAAGCCAGCGGTAGGTTTCCACCTGCCTTGGATGGCTCTCTCTCTCTGGCACTGTCACAACGAACACAGTTCCCCAGCCCAGCTGGTCAGCCAGCATGTGTCCAGAGAGTAAAGCCTATACATCTCGCCTCCCGCCATTCACTATCAAACCAACTGTCACTTATTATTTACGCATTTTTCCCTCATTAGCAGGTAATTGCATTACTTTATAATACATCTTGTTCTGTCTGCGTCGGCTTATAGGCATTAGGAAAGACGTTTCCGGAAGAAATACGTCCCTGGCTTGATAAATGATCGCACTCCACACATTTAAAAAAATAAAATAAAATAAAAACAACAGCATACCACTTAATCGCCTTGAAATATTACCGTGACAACAGGAGTCCTGAGAGAGAGGGGGTCAGATAAGTGCACACCTCAGGAGTACAATTGACGGGGAGGGTTGGTTGAAGTGATTTTACACCCTGCTAAACTCCTCCAATGGCTGAGGAAGTGCCCTTGGGTGCTTTAATGAGACCTATGGAAAGCCCATTCATCAATTTGACATTGGACCTATGTTTCCCATTGTTCTATGCCGGTACGTGAAGGAAGAGATGTGTGTTTTTAGCTCTAATAACGGTACCGGCAAAGTCTTTGATTGGACCAACCTCCTAATACTGGGAGAATTGTTCATGTATCTCTCTCTCTCTCTCTCTCTCTCTCTCTCTCTCTCTGTGTGTAAGCGTACTAACCATTGCTTTATGTAACCACAAAAGTCTGTTTGGGTGGCACTCCTCTTGAAACTTTTAGGAGTCGTTTTCAAGCCGTACACAAGGACGTGGTTTCAATGAGGGAAATTCTAGACACAAAATCAAGGATTTCACCTTTAAGAAACCCAACAATATGAAACTAGTCCTGTGCTTTAAAAATGTCTACATGAATCCAGGAAAGTAATTATTTAAAAATGTTTAATAAGCTGTGTTGTTTTGCATAATGGAAACAAGTACAAAATATAACAATAATTGACACAGGTTTCACAGAACAATAAATCCAGGAAATGTGAGTGACATTAGATAACAGTTGATGTCTGTAATCTGTATCACATTGTGTTTAAGATTTTAGGTGGTGGGGGGTGGGGAGTGAGGTCTTTCCTATGGGAGAGGCTTCCCTTCCACATTCATGAGCCATGTCGCCATGCAGTCACTCCAAGTTTTTGTGTGGCTAGACGGTTTACCTCTGCTCCCACCAGAACATCCACCTATTCCACCTATACGGTGCTGTTGAGTCCTATTGTCCCAGATATTATTTTGTTGTAAATCGATGCCAATTAGTAAAGCCAGTCACCGGTGGCTGTGGACTGGCTATCTCTGTGTTCCAGCGGGGGAAAGTTATTTGGGTCGGAAGCTATTTCCAGAATGTGATGTTGCCTTGCCATGAATACCATGGGGAGCAGCCACTGTTTTATAAGAGCACATCAATAATTTTCACTGTGTGCACAAGAGGGAGTGTGTGTGTGTGTGTGTTATGCATGTGTGTGCGTGTGTTTGCGCGCGCACGTGCGTTATGTGACACCTCCCAACATGCGTTAAGATTTGTGCACATGGCGATGCACGTGGCTACATGTGCTTGGTATCTCTGAATCACTCCCAGCCTGCCAGATTGTCACCTTGTCTATGTACACAGTCACACAAGTGTGAGTAATGGGTGACCTTTGGCCCGGACAGTGTAGATAATATTTGGGTTAAGTGTTTTTCACACTCTGACTGAGGGTGGAGCTGAAAGTACCTGATGCTAGGTAGAGAGAGGTGAACGAGTTCATTCTGCAGACGCATGCACACACACACACTCTTCTCATATCTTTATATCTTGTTCTCCCTGCACACGCAACAAACTCTCTCTCTTTTTCTTTTTCTCACACACACACACACACACACACACACACACACACACACACACACACTATCTCTCTCTATCACTCTTTCTATGCATCTATCTATTACATATACTCAAAAATAAACTCTCTCTCTCTCTCTCTCTCTCTCTCTCTCTCTCTGTTATATAAACACCCCACGCTGGCCTATCTCTTGGTGGAAAGCCGGCAGCAGCCGTGTCTGAGGTGTCTTTCAATATTTTAAGCAGCTTGCACTAATCTTTGTTGCTCAGGTTTGTTTTGCTAGCGCTGCCGTGTGGATATGCAGAGTGACAGAACTCCACCTCCTCTTTGCTTTCAGATGCTAGAGCACACTCAAACATATAGGAAAATGCTCTTTGGCCTATACCACTTACCACAGTGTTCCGCTAACCTGCCTTTTCTCACCCTTTTTCCTTGGATTGTTTCTCCTAACCTTCCCGACTCATTTCACATTCCAAAAAAAAAAACGAAAACAAAACTTAACGTTGAGCCCCAGAGGTGTGAGGGTTGCACATTGTGTTTAAGAGAAAAGCAAGCTAGCAGGCAGATAACGCTACAGAGTTTTTTTTATGTCTCATTAATTGAAAAAGGAAGTACGGAGAAGCATATAGTGGTGTAAGGTAGAAAATGCAGTGGCCACCGGCTCTGTGGTTTGCGCACGTGAGCACTGTTGTGAAGCGCTACTGTACGAAGGGGAAACAGACTGCTATCAGCCTCATTGTTCCTTTTAACTCGCCCTCTCTCTCTCTATGTCCACTCTGGGCTTTTGTTTCGTCTCACCCGGCTGACGGCCTTGCTCTCTCTCTCTGTCACTGTGTGTGGTAATGAAGATTAGCCACAATGGGGTCCGTGCACATTCACCACACAAGCCCAAACCCCCCCACCTTCACTTCCTCGGTCATCTACTCCGAATCCAACTGCAAGCTACTGAACCCTGCTGTAAAACCATTGTACAGACAGACCCCCAACACACACACACACACGCATGTAGTTTACATCCATGGGCACAGTATACAGTGTGTTTGTCATACACATGTAAAGAGCACATTTGGCTCATTGAAGGAAAATGGCTGAATCACCCCTGATTAGATAAGACTCTGCTCTTCCCACAGCTGAGCGGGCCACCGCGACTCGCGCACTGATTAAACACGGCCGCTCTCCCAAATCCAGTTAAAGAGAGACAGAGATCCCCTCCCCGGTCGCCCGGATTATCCCTGCCCGAAGCCTCCTCTTTTCCTCTCCTCTCCCCTCCACTCCAATCCTGTGTTATCCTCGACTTAATTCGGCAACAAAGACATTTTTCACAGTATGTCATAAACTATTTACTTTTGCACGACAGAGGTCTTTATATTAAATGTAACACACTGGCTGTATCTTTTACATAATATATCCGAAATGTCTTTAGTACTCCTGCCCCGCATTAAAGTACTGTATATAAATCATACAGAATGTCCTATAATATCTACGTTTAGGGCTGTTTTTTTATAGACTAGACTATATTGTGTGCTGTACGAAATTTTTTATGAATAGGTGTGTTCGTTATTTATCTATGTATCGCCCAGGGACGGTTTGGAGGGAATTTCAAACTTTGCCAGTGTACGCTACGGTAGCTGACTGTCCTACCTCTAAATATTTTAATCCAATCAGCGTCCAATGTTCCGTGGACGCTGGCTCGTCTACGTATAGACGTATATCCAGCCCCTTTTTGGGCGATTTCAATATGGCTGAAAATCATCCTTACCGCTCTCATAGACGTTCCGCGTTAACATCTTTTTTCACAAATGCAGGCTTTTCAATGCATTCTCTATGGCTTCCGGGGGTGCTTGCACTAACGTGTTTACGTTGTTAAACGTTCGTAGGTATCTGTCAGTGACGTGCGTTGTCTACGCAACATGACCTAGAATGGTTCGTCTCTGCACATTATGGATTGTCTCATCCGTTCTCTCTGTATGACTTGCGAAGTAAGTAAGATCATAATATTAATAATATTAATTGGTAGGATTATCTAGTGTGTATGCGATTGTGCTTTTACATAACCATTTTGAACAATATCTAAACAGAAGCCAAATATCTAAACAGAAGCCAAACGTCCATGTTTTGCCTTCACTTGAACCAAGGTGGCCGTAGAGAAGCTACTGCCGTACTGTAAGAGAGATTGGGTGAGAGCATTTTGCTGCACCTAATAACCATGAAAATAACATGACAAATGAATCAGACTATTATGAATTCATTTATTTTCATTATCATATTTTGTAGCCCTATTTTTTTAAGACATTCATTTTATTAATTGGTAGACTACTTTCTGGTTATCTGGAC
>JAOEGT010048500.1:0-36869 GCA_025447795.1 Speoplatyrhinus poulsoni
CTGCAATTAGAACCCCCCCCACACCACACACACACACACCTTGCGCTTGCAACTCTGTTCTCCATACTCACACACACACACACGCACACACGCACACACACGCACGCACACACACACACACCATTATTAACCTCCTACTCGGCCGGTAAGTGCTGGTGATGTAAAGTTCTCTCAATAATTATAGTCATTAGCCCGAGTAATATCTAGTCACTTTCTCTCTCTCTCTCTCTTTCTCTTTCTTTCTCACACACACGCACACACACACACACACACACACACGCACACACACACACGCACGCACGCACGCACACACACACACATGACATTATTCATGACAGATACAGAGGAGAGTGTCTGCAGCAGAAGGCTCTTGCACAAAGAAAAATGAAATCAAAACAAACAAATGATCAGTTCTCATGAAGGCTACCTCACCCTGCTATAGTTAAACACGCACACACAAGTCATTTTCTGATTCCCATTGAGGAGCTATACTCTAATGCCCGGCTCAAGGGGGTTAAAATACCGGCATTCTGGTTAAACGCACCTGTGTTTTATTGTTATTGTTTAAACACAGGCCTATCAATTCCCCCTGCCAGTGTTTCTGATGAACATTGAGGCTTCATTGAACATGCCTCAAGTGAAATGTGGCCTATATGTAGGCCACATAAGTTAAGATGTAAGATGAAATGCATTGTGAAGCAGAGCGTACTGCTACGGCTTTGTTGATACGAGCGGTGTTCACCACTTTGTTTATGTTCCTATTTACGGAGTCAGGGCTGTGTAGAAGTATCTGATTCTTTTTTCAGAGAATGGTAAGCTAGCGAAACGCCAGGAGATATTTGTTGAATTTGACAGAAAATTGACTAGCTTACATTTAGCTTGCAATAGCTGACTATACCTTTAAGCAACACGACCAAACTAATTATGTGGAATATATTATAGATATTTTATAGATATATTGTTTAAACATCAGTGCCTAACAATATTTATCACAATTAGAATGCACTGTTAAATTACAAGCATGTATATTAAACATGCTGCAAGGGTATAATTATATATTATATCATGATGCCATGAGAGACAAACTTAAATATACCAGCATGTTGCCAGAACGTGGGGGTGGCCATTGCTAGCCACCTGTGCTAATGGAGGAACACCCGTTGGGTGGTACTACCGCTGCAACCTTCCCGTCTGCGCTGCCCATCGTTTCCTGCACACAGGGCGTTTATGTGCATCTGTCATCTAGACTGTAGCTTAGCATAACTCATGTTCACAGCATTTGTTTTTCCCCCCGCAAGCAATCAGGCTCTGGAATAGCTAGCTAACACACAACTGCCGTCTTAATTTACGGTGCTGCTTTTTTCATAAATAGTTGTTCAGTTCAGCTCAGTTATTCTTATTTTTAATATATTTATTTATTTTATTCTTATTTTTATTATACATATATATTTTTATTATACATGTAGATATCTTGCACATAGCTGCATTGTTGGATTGTCTTGCGTTTGCAAGCCTACAATTCCAATGTTGCGTGACAACGTTGAAACTGAACATTTAAAACATGCATTCATCAGAAACGTTTACAGTCACACAGACAGACAGGAATTCAACCAGAGACCAGGAGATGACTGTGAAAGCTACTCTTGTGTGTAGTGTTGTTGTTATTCAAGCTACTTGTGTGTAGTGCAGTTATACAAACTACTTGAATGCTGTTGTTAGGCTACACTATTGTAAAATACAATGTGTCGCTCTTCAGACAAAAGGTCACATATTTGTGCGCAATAAAAATGAAACAAAGATGAGAGAGGCACATATACTGTACACACACAAACAAGTTCTTTCCATTGATTGTTGCTGTATGCGTGGTACGAAGTGGTTTGTTACAAGCATAGGGTTGATAATTACATGTAATGCTGCCCAAACATTCTCTGTCATAGCTCAGCACGGATCTGTTACTAAAATATTAACACTGAGGATAGTATATTAAAAACGAGTGAAAGTCTGAGGAGAAGAGATAATACAATTATCACACCACGGAATCATCACAAAATTATATGAAACAGCTAATTGTTTTTCAACAGAAGGAATTATACCTATCTAGCTGCGCCCGCAAGCCCATGTTAATGTAACCTAAACAAAACAGGGCTACCGCCTCTCTCCCACTTAGATGCCAAAGAAAGAGATGTGTTTACACGCTAGATTTCCCTAGTCCTGTGGAGACGTTGTCATGGAAATGTCATGCAGTAAAATAAGCAAACGGAGGGAAAATAAATAGGCCTGGTCGAGGGCTAATAGCTTATATATACTGTAATTCTATTGTTAATAGTCACAGTTCAGGGAATTCACATGTTAAGACCTCCGAATCAAAAGGCGCTGATATAATTTTACAAAATGTTTGCAAAGAGTTTCATATACAACATAATTGTAAAATGTTTATCATGCTTTGTTGCATTATAGCCGGTGCTAGCTCGTCATTACTAAAAAATAAAAAGTGATATTCTTTCTTGGAGGCTCGGCGCAGTGTAAACATGTCTTGACTCTCTCTCCCTTTCTCTCTCCCTTCTCCACTTTCTCTCTCTCACTCTATTTTCCCCATCCCCCCCCCCCCCCCGTCTTCCCACCCTCTCACTCTCCCCCCTCCCTCCTTCCCCCCTCCAGGTACGTTGATCTCTGCGTTCGCGGTGCTGTGCGGCGCCCGCAGCGACCTGGTGTCGGAGCGCGGCGTGTGCTGCGTCTTCTGGCTCAACGTGGCGGCCGCTCTCATCCAGGTGCTCACGGCCGTCATCATGGTGGGCTGGATCATGAGCATCTTCTGGGGCATGGACATGGTCATCTTGGCCAGTGAGTCTCCGCCTGTCCTCCTCACCCGCCTGTGGCCACCTCTCTGCCTAACAGTGTTGCTAATAAGTTACTGTTTACTTATTACTCCGTCAAAAAGTAATAATGTAAATGTATTTATTGCTGGGTAAAGGCAGGGTTATGTTATTTTCAATTATACTTCCTCACAAACAATTTGACTTTCTGCCTTTATTTGACCTAATCAGAGCCAGCAGAAACCGAAGCGTATGACGTGTGCTGCTGTCGTCATGGCCGTTGATTAGCCCAACTGTGCTAATCCACAATTGACAAACGCTTTTGCGTTGTGGTATTTTTGACTGATAAAGGCAGCTAGGTTAAATTAGAGTGAGGTTAGCAACAATGACCAGTGTGCGTCTATCTGACACAAGATACACGTAGGGCAGGATAGGCTAGTCGCTAGTGGTCTGGGTGTCGAATCCCAGCCTGAAGGTCATTGGTTGGAGTTGGAGCCCCAGAGTAGGCCTAGCAGCAGCCCGTAATTGCTCCTGGCAATACTTGCTAATTGTACTGACTTTACTGCAAGTCGTTTGGGATGAACGCATCCGCTTAATGACCTAGTTGTAACGGCAAGGCATTTGAGCAGAAACACAGCAGGAGAGATTTGAAATGTACAGAAGGGGTGGGGACAGGGTCCAGTATAGAAGAGGTTTATCAGGGAGATAAAACTGTTTGTGAGGGGAGACAGGTTTGTTTTTAAACGCCTACTCTCTCTCAAAAAGTCTTCACACTGCAGGCACCGTTGAATGGGCATGCATGTACTCAAACACACACACGCACACGCACACAGACACAAACACACATTCATTCTGCTAACTGCAAAGTCTTTGAATTACTAGTTATTATTTGTGTGTGTGTGTGTGTGTGTGTGTGTGTGTGTGTGTGCGTGTGTGTGTGTGGGAGTTTGTAGCCCCCCTGGTGTGCTCTGCCTATCAGTTCCCCACTATTTGCTTCTGGGCAGACATCACCCGTTCCTGCTCACATTCATAGTGCAGGACAGTAGCTTTATCTCGAATAGTCACATTTAAAGCTAACGCAATGGTGCACTTTAGTTAAACCTTCACTGTAGCTGCTGCACCTCACTGTAAGATATGGTGCAAACCTGTGGTCCACTGTTTGTGGACCAGAAATATGAATCCACTGTTGAGTGCACTGTTTCTTAGAAACATGCTGTACTTCTGATCTAATGTGTCTAAGCTTACTATCGACTATTGGTCTCAGGTTCTGCTGGTTTTTATGTTATTCCATCTGGCAGAATTTGATTGGTCATTCAGACAGTTTCCCAGACATGGATTAAATCTAGTCCAGGACTAAAATAACAAATCAATGATCTCCATTGACAAAGGTTCTTAGTCTAGGACATCTTTATCCATGTCTCAGAAACTGAGCAATAGTGTCTGATTTGTGGTAGCCTATTTATAAATAATGAATCATGTTTTTAATCAATATCTGTGTTTGCTCTTCTGTTACATTTACCCTGCTTGATTCCATCTGATCTTATAAAGTTTCGGATGGTGAGTGTTTATTATCTAATTATCCAATTCAATCAAACAGTACAAGTAAAGAATACAGTATATGGACATCTTAAACATCTCATCTCATGGGAAATAGAGGCAAAAATTATTTAGGAATCATACACTCTACATGCATTCAGTACATCTGGAAATACTGCTTTGCATAGACAAGGTATCTTCTTTGAGATCCAGTATGATTATACATATGTTTAGATAAAAGGTGCTCAACCACAGCTAGGTAAAAAGGCTAGCATGGTTTGGCACTCGTGATAAATTCTACATTGTTGTTTTGGTACAGTATGAACCACCTCCTCTGGTTCTGAGACATACACAAGCAGTAGGTGTATATTGTATGATTAAATATATGAGTATTTGTTTATCAAATGGAAAACGTTTCATGACTGTGCCCTTTTCTAATCTATATATCCTCTATATATCCTCACTCTCTCTCTCTCTCTCTCTCTCTCTCTCTCTCTCTCCATTGTAAGGCTGTAGAGACCAAGGAATTGCTCAGGAAGTCTGATTTACAATGACAGCTTGTCTTCTTCCACCCCAAACCCTGACTTCACCTTTGACCTCTCCAATGTCAGGGCCCAGTTGGCAGAAAGAAAACAAAAATTGAATTATACACTGAAAGAGAGAAGAAGAAAAAAACTGTTGCTAATTGGGGAAACTGCTCTTTCACAATCGATTGGCTGACAATATGCCACACCCAGCAGTACAGTTGAAGGGAGAATGAAGATGAGACTGCAATACAGCCATATTAAGCTGTAATGAATAAACGAGCACTGTGTTTTGTAATTTCTATTTTAGGATTAACAGTGATTTTTAAATAGATATATCTTTTGGTTGGGTTTGAATTTGTGGATATTATTCTCTCTTTGACTGACAATATAGTGGTTTATACATCATATGATTAAATATATAGGACATGATGTTAGGACTATAATGTAGGATAATTATATTGTTTTGTGAATGTTGTTTATCTTCAAGAGGAGACGGAAGAAAATTATAAAAACAAATGTTTTTCCATGCACTGGATAGGTGTGGGTTTCTTACCTAACAAACAACAGAGCTTCCACTGCTATTGTGAGTTTCCCAACGGCAGCCTAGCTGTATGTGTATTGAGAACAGTGTAAATATATATGTTTCTATGTAAATGTATATGGTATTGTACAACTGCTTTTTGGACTGTACATTTATTTTTATTTTGCATACTTTCTTTGCAAATGGAATGGACTTACTTTATCATCAGATAAATATGTGTAGAGTATATTATCCTACTGGTGCATTATATAAAGGTATTTTAAGCTATAGGCTACAACCTCCACTAATTTAGGTTTGTGTCAGTGTACACAAGTATTGTATTGTGTCTGTGTGTATATACTGTAGAGGACAATGGTTATTGCAACGATTACATGTTCTCATTTTCTATATTTGAGTTTCTCTTCCGAGTATTTTTGTTAAAGTGATGCTTTGTTATATTTCTGGGTTTAACACCAATACAAGAGTCTGTAGTTTGAAGCAGCTTGCAAAAACTACTATGTATTGTTTGTTTGGACTTTTTAATTATGATAAATGTGTGTCTTTAACATATGCCAACTTGTTTGGTATTTATTTACACATTTTATCCAGCTTGGCTAGATTTGTTAGCTATATAGTACTTTTATAATTATTCTGCCATTTAAGACTAAAAATATATTGTTTATTTATGTATTATCTCTTTATATAGACTGTGTAGCCTACTTTATGTATGTACACACACACACACACACACACACACACACACACACACACACACACAAACACCAAAGACTCTGGTGTGGTGATTGTGCTAGTCATGTGGGTGATTACTATGGATACGTAGCTGAAGTTACAGCACATTGGCTGGCAGATAAGGAAATAAACAGAACTGGCAACATCTACTGTGGACTTACTGAAACACAGATTGATGTGCACACAATGACACCAGCGTAGGCACACATCCATGTGAGCTGGTTTGAATGCAGTTTAAATATTAGCGCGAGGCAGATGTTCACATTCTATTCATTCTTAATAAGCAGTAGCATTATTATCCTCCAGACAGAGGGTGATATATGCATGTATAAATATAAATACACAAACACACGTCTACAGCTGCTTACATCACACTTGTTTTGACCTTCTCGGCAACTCTGCAGACCAGTGAGGACATCTCCTCTCAACCGCTTCAGCGAATTGATCTGTAAACTGTGAAAGAATAGGCTCTTAAGTGCCACGAAGAGTTGGCCTACTACAGACCTATTATCTACCCTTTGTAAACATTGAAGCTGACCCCATGATATTTAACACAAGTAGATGATTTGATAGCAGAAGCAGAAGCTTTGTGACAACACAGTAGGCGTGTATGATTACCTAGAAGACAAGTCGTTACAGTAGGTTACAGTGTCTGTGAAGCATACAGTTGGGAGTTGGTATTGAGGGAATGTTGCCACAAGCCCACTGAGCTGTTCTGTGTCAGTATAGGCCCACTCTTGACTGGCCAAAAAAGGAATTATCTCTGACACAACATTCCATCTCTCTCTCTCTGTCTCTATATTGGTTGTGTAAACATGAGCAGAGTTGAACAGTTTCCATCTCAGCTCGGTATGTTTACAGTCCACTAAAAAAATGAAAAAATGAAAGAAAAGAAAGAAATAACAGCTGACAGTTTTGAGGCGTCATAGCAATGGTTTGTGAAGCTTTCAAGCGAGTGAATGGACTGGAGCTGATAAATCAGACGCTCTCGTGCCCATGGTCACAGACGAGCCACAGCACAGGCTTGTGAATGTGTGACAAGAGTGAGAAGGTGTTTAAAATCTAAATAATTTGATTATCAACTGTATTTATCCAATTTTTATATAAATGTGGTGTTGTGGTACCACTCCATTTCCCAATCCTTCCCAAATGTCTATCTCCTCCGTCTGTTTAATAAAATTAAAAAAAGAATAAATAAATAAAAAAGCTCAAAATAAATATAAACATGTTGATATTAATTGTATGGTCTGCCCACAAGACATGATCGTTAATGTGAACACCACCAGGCAACCTATCATCAAGAAACGTGTCAAACTAACGATACTAAATATGCTGCATTCCATCATCTTACCAGAGACTTCAGCCGCTAGGGGGCCTTCTAATTCCACTGTATTGAGAGAGTTCATTGAAATGACGTAACGGAGTGCATGACTTCAATGTGAACTGATAGGGCGTCACCAGTTGAAAGTTAGGAAGGGAGTTGAGAATCTCCCCCAAAGACCTCCTTAAAATTTCATTCCGTGGCATCGATTCAACACGAGGAAATGCAAGAGCGACATGTTGTGGCCATTCAGGCACATGATGGCATAATGACACAGAACAGAGTCTGAGTCTGTGAAAAACAACTGAGAAACTATACCGTTGTTTTAATGTGTTGCACAAGCTGGACTATGTTTTATATGCGTGTCTGTGGGCATGCCATACTTGCTATACTAGGTTTAATCTGACTGTGAGTCGTGTTAACATAAACCTGTAGCCCAGGGGCAATTCTAGGATCAGACTGTATGGGTGCTCTGCACCTAATGAGAATGTGAACTGTAGGCCTACATACAAAGATGTCTAAATCTTAAATGTCACTGTAGGCCTATCAATCAATAATAAACAATAATATGTTTCTATGTTTACAGAGGCATTCACAATGGCATAAATCCTGTTTAAACATTTGTGAGGGGATATTAAGCAGGAGGTATGGGGGTTTACCCCCAAGACATTGTTAGCATTGTTAAGACAGTGAAATGACAAAGCAAGGTGAGTTTCACCATCTATTGTGTGAGTCCATTCACTTGAACGTCCCCATAAACTGTTCCTATTGACATCTGAGTGGCTCAGCAACCGCTGTTAGCAGACACAGCAGGTACCTCATGTATTCAAGGTGAAGGTCTTGGGGTCCTTCACAGCTGTGTGGTGTCTAGCCACAGCAGAGTGCAGCTCCACCCCATTTTCCAGCTGCTTTACCTCAGCTTTAAACATGAACCTCGGTCTGCACCACCTCATCTATTACGTCTGTTTCACCTTCTGACAACACCGGCAGCACCACCTCACCTTACGACACCACCTGACCTTCTGACACCTGTACCTCACCTTCTGACAGCAGTACCTGACCTTCTGACACCACCCAACCTATTGACACCTGTAGCTCATTATCATTCATTAAAGACATGAAAGTGTGCATACATGCACAAACAATCATTATGTGAGTTTGAATTTAATAACGATGTCTAATGATGACTAGCCTATTATGGCTGAAATACTCACTGCATCATCTTTAATGTTTTAAGTGACACAATACATGTCTGTAATTTGAAAAGTGGCACACAAAGACAATAGCATATTAACTTATGGTTTTATGGCACCTTGTATAACGTAATACCCCTAGAAAAAAAATCAAATTTCTGCTGCATTTTTTGACCCAATTAATCTGATGCAAAAACCATTTCCCATAAAATGTAAAGTGTAAAATATCTGATTAAAAGTCAAACAGTTAATCAAATGAAATATCCTACAACCGTTTTTGGTGTTATACCCTTACTGCTTTAGCTGCAATACTTTATTTACCAAAATCGAAAATCAGCACGCCACGCTTAATGTGAGTTCTGGGTCTATTGTTATTTGAATCTGTGCTCAGCCCAACCAGTTATCGTAGACCAATACAAACATCTGATTCATGTAAAGGACATTTGAAGCTAACATTTAATAACATGGTTGATGATTGGCTGCTAAATCTTTAAAGAGTCCTTGATGTAAAACCTTATTTGTCCCATTATCCCTGATTTTGCTAAAAGTAACTGACTACCGGTAGAGCCTTTTAACCGTAATCGGTAGGCTACCGTAATCAAAACTACCTGTGCAGGGATATGAGCAAATCTATATCTGTGGGATCGATACTTCAATAAGCAAAAGCTTATTGAGCTACCCTCTTTTTAAACTCAGAGGTCAAATCAAATTTCAAATGTCGTATAAGTCATTGCTCCAACTAGTGGGAGCTTTTCCTCACTAATGCCAGATAAACATATGCCAAAATATCTTATATTAGGATATCTTAAAGAAATATATATTTATAAAACCACAGACCAAAAAGATTCAGAATTTATCAAATATTTATTATTTCCTCATTCTTCAGTTATATCACAAGTTCAAATATGAATACTTTATTAGAAAATATAAATCCTATTTTCCTTAAATCTTGATAGGAAAATTAAAAGGAGATATTTCAAAAGCCAACAAAGAACTACAGCCACTGTTTATTTTAATATTCCCACAGCAGATCAGCAAGTCATATTCAAGCACGCACGCACACACACACACATGCACTAGACTAGACAGCAGAGCTGTCAAGACCACGCACACATTTATGACTTATGGTCGCACATGGATATTCATAACAGTGGGGGTCCATGTGCTGTGCCCACAATGTCCGAGGCTGGTTTCCCCCTTACAGCTACAGATAAATCACACTACACATGGACCGTCCTCGTGTTGGTTGTAGAACAGCAAATTAACAAAGAATTGGAATTAACACTTAACAGCGTTTAGAGCTCGTCTACATTTAAGTGCACGTGTCGTATCGCATTGCGGTGGGGAATATGTTAACATTGTGAATGTCTTTGAGTGTGCACGTGAAACGGGCACCGCGTGCAGCACGATGTTAACACATGGCGGCAAATGTCTGAATAAGACAGACTGCTGAGATTTTGGTCAAAAGGTGTAATTCAGCAAATGAAAATACACCAAGGGGAGTGTAAATAACTCACGTGTATCACAAATGGAAAATTGTACCCATTTGTTAGCTCATAAAATACAATATTCCGCCTTCAGAGATCTACTATTAATAAAGGTAAACATGCCTGTAAGTACTGCCATCTTAGTCACCCTGCACTCTACTAAAGATCATGACTTAACATTTCACTCCTAGACGACAAATGGGCAAAAGTTATTGTTGAGACCCAACATGCATTTAACAGCCCTGGTTATTTGTAAGCAGGGATAGGCTCCCACAATATGAATAAAAACAAATCCCTAAAACATCCTTAAAACTTGTCTAAATATTCTGCAAATTCAAAAACTGAAACAATTTGAAATTTTCTCAATAGCTAAAATTGGAAGACAAAGTCTACAAAAATATACAGAATATAGTTATTTGTGGCCCAGATGAGGTTTATTAAAAATTATATGCTGAGTACATGTTTATTATATCAGTTAAAAAATGTATATAGCTGTGCAATTGCTACAGGATTCCAATGTTTAGCATTCAGCCTAAATTTGATCAACTTTACCATGATGTTTTTATTACAAAATTTAGCATTGAGAGAACATCATTGTTTGTACAATCAATTGTTCATCATAATCAACATAAAAACTGTACACTTCCTATTTTTGACATACACAAATTGTTATCAGGAGATTTGTGTTCCTGTAAAACACTGTTCCTTTTACAGCTTGTGAGCTGTTTACACCTGCAAACCAGACTCCATTAACATATCATTTACAGACCTTGGGTCTACAGTCCAGTCAAGGTCGTTTGTACAATACAAATATTTCATATCACCACCTACAACAGTTCTGGCAAAGAACCTTGGGCCTTGAGTACACAAGATAATAAACACAGTACCCTCCCACCCATAAAAAATAAAGCAGAAAAATATCGAAGGTGAGTATACATTCCTTATACACAAGCACCAGAAAGAAGACAGAGAGAGCGCACCCTATGAGTCAAACATCATCAGGGGAGTCAGTCTAAACAACTATTGGTTTTCGGTACAAATGACTCCCTGACGTGAAGCTAACTGGGCTACAATCTCCGTTATTAGCTAGCGACAGCCAACCGAGCAGGTCAGTGAAAGCCACCGCCCTAGCAGTCAGTCAACAACCGCCTCTCCTCAAGCCTCCCGCCGTTCATTGGCAGAGCTCGCCGTTGGCCCCAGGATATGTCCGTCGAAATCAAAACAGTCACCGCGGCGACACCAGAGGGGTGGGGGGTGGGGGGGCGGCGGTGGAGGGGATCCTTACACGGGAGAGCCTGGCCGCGTGCGCCCTTCCCAGTACTTCTGATAGGTCGCCTGGAACATGCCCGAGCAGGGCAGCTTGGCGCTCAGCCGGGAGCAAATAAGAAAGGACCCGCCCATCTTGCGGTGCAGCGAGTACGTCTCCTCGGGCGGCGGCGTCAGCCTCTGCTTCAGCATGACGGGAATCAGGTTGTGGATCCGCTTCGTGGTCGACTGGGCGCCGAAGTCGAACGGCTCCGTGGAGGCGAAGGCCTCGCCCAGGATCATCACAGCGTCCACGTGGGCGTTTATCATCGACTGGACACGGGGGAGACACGGGGGGGGGGGGGACATCGGGGAAATAAGGGGTGGCATGGAAAGAGGAACGTCAACATACTTCGTCTTCCGGTCGAGGGGCTCCAGACTGATACTAGCTCTCAGTATCAGTCTGGAACCCCTCAATGCAAAAGCATTTGTCGACCGATTAGAGCACGATCTGGCCAGTCGGCGGCCAGCTGCAGGTTTTCCCCGAGCTGATTTTAAAAGGTGGGAAGTCCCACTGTATGTAAGGAAGTTTAATTGACAAGCATTAGCACTGCATTTATCACGACCGCTTTTTAATTGAGGGGTTCCCGATACTGATACTCACGTCAAAGTCAAACTGTAGCTTGCGAGATCAGGATGGTCTCACAAGGCTAGAACAGAGCCACCAATAGCTTGGACAAGAAAGGGAGGAAGGAAGGAAGGAAGGAAACAAGGAAGTAAACAACGAAGGGTAGGCACACAAACCTTGGACTCGTATCCAGTAAGAAACTTCATCTCAATAGATTTCTTCAGAACGCCCTCTCTATTGCCCTCTGCAGCCGATCGGATGACCTACAACCATAAATACAGTTATCAACAAGTCTCACCTCTACTCCCTTGTGTTATTAACAACAAAAATAAATATATGTGTATGCCAAATATATATTCATTAATGGTGACAAAGCGTTAGTATAGCATTGTAAATATTGTAGAGTGATATGGAAGGAAACAATTGAAAGTTATAGGAACAGAAGTCTGACCTCTATGTAGAGGTCAGTGAACCTCATTTCAAATCCTCTGGTGGCGCCAAAGTCTAAGAGTGCCACCTTATAATTAGAGGAATCATAGTTAAAGTCAATTACAACAAAAATACAACATAAGACAATAACAACAACAACAACAACAACTGTGTGCCACCTCACCCTGTGTGTGCTGGGATCATAGAAGAAGTTGGACCAGTTTGGGTCAGTCTGCATGAACCTGAACTCAAACAGCTCTCTGAGACATAAAGTCAAGATGTTCTCACAGATCTGAGGAAGGGATGTAGAGATGTTATGCTAAGAATGCCCGTCTAGCTCGGTTAATTTAAATACTATTTTACTAGGCTTTTAATACATTCATAATTCACTTTTGATGTTTTGATTTGTTAGGTAATCTGTGCTTTCTGCAACAGCAAATTTATAGTAATAAAATAGAAAATACAGTAAATAGAAATATATAAAATGGTAGCCCAGATGGAGGAGACACTTGTAAACAACTTTCTGGCCACTAGAGGCCAGCTTCACGTCAGCCAACAGTTAACTATGCTAAGTTCACTCTCGTTTCTTCTTTTTAAGATTTCTATTCCTCTTAATCCACATGTTCGAGAAAAACATGCATGTGCACACATAAATATGCCTCCATATTCATCCAATTACCACACTAACCAACCTGTAAACTGACTGAGTTTGGAGAAAGATCTGTTTTTGCTCCCCTTGTGGCCAAATTAAGATGATATTAATTAATAAAAGTCTTCTGCTAGCCATGGAAGTCAAATCAGTGAAATCAGTGAAATCAGCTGGTTCAGATCGAACAAATACACCGTCAAGTCTTCCCAAACCCGTTTCCTCACTCACGTCAACTGACTTTGAACGTTTATCACACCTCATTCTTTAGTTCTGGAGTGAGCCCCTCTGCCTGGTCCAATGGGAAGCCAGGCACCAGCTCTGTAGTCAGAACATGGTTGCTGCTCAACTCCTCTATCACCTCTGGTACGTAAAAAAACGGATGGTCTTTCAAAAGCTCCCTGGGAAACCGAGACAACATACACACATTGATAGATAAAACATATCTGAAGAGACACATGCACGCGCGCAACTGCATTGTTTGTTCACCAAGTCTGTTTATCTAGATATAGATTCATGGCGTTAGAATGCTCTGACCTTTAGAGTATTAGTGTTCTATCAAATTTGGAAAAGTTTTTACAAGGAGAGCTAACTATAGACTTATAAAATGGAAGTGTAACCTGAGTTTGTGTGTGTGTGTGTGTATGTATATGTATATGTATGTGCGTGAGCGTGTGTGTAAACATTTAAAGCAGCAAGGTGCAAACAGTCATGCTTCATCTGTAATAAACAATACAGTATATTTACTCTTTGTACCATTATCAATAATCATCATTATTGCCGTTGCTATAACTATTAGTTGTAGGTTATCTAAGATCACTCTAGAGTCTAGACCGTGTCCATCGCTGCTTTAACAGCACTTTCAAAGAAGTGTTAAACCCACTTGAATTTTCTGGCACATGTGGCTTCCCTAATGTAATCACACTCCAAAGCCAGCTCCCGTCTCATCACTTCAATCAGATGTTCTGGAAACAGACCTAAAGATGCAGGGGAAGATGGAAATGGGGCGAGCATGGTGAAGAGGTAGGAAAGAGAGAGAGAGAGAGAGAGTCATGGATTAATATCACAACAAATGATGTAGTAAATGGATGACAATTGATGTCATTGGCTGTACCTTCTGGCAAGGCATTACTCATGCTCAGTACAGTCATTAGGTTGTTGACATCACTGTTGATACTTTGAGCTACGCCTGGGTACTGGAGCAGCGCACACACACACACACACACACACACACACACACATACACGCACGCACAAGGGGAAAAAAGATGAACAAACAGTGTTTATTTAACCTCTTCTAACCTTTGACATTGTGTGCGTGTGCTACTGGACCAAACCCAATGTCACAAGTCAATGCCAAACGACCACCACAGATAAGCGGTGGTCTCTGTGACAGATGTGGCCGAGATGGTCTTGCTGTACCTGGATTTTCATGGCCACCTCCCTGCCATCCTTCATCCTGGCCAGGTGAACCTGACCGATGGAGGCTGCCGCAAACGGACGCTCCTCAAAAGACTCCAACTTGTCTTTCCAGTTGGGACCCAAGTCATTGTTCAATGCTTTCTGCAGACAGACAGACAAACATAAAGGTGGCTTAAGAAACGTACCTACGAACCACCTATATTTACCGTATTTTCGGAACTATACGCTTTATACTTTATTTGTATAGCACCTTTCATATAAGAATTGCACCTCAAAGTGCTTTACATTTAAATACTATATGCACAGACTGCTTCACAAAAAAATAGAAAAACATGGATAAAATGGCAGAAAATAAAGTTTAAGAAACAAAATATAACAAAAATATTACAGGTTGAAATTAGAAATCAAAATATTATAAGAGTATTACACGTTGAAAGTAGGAATACAAATCTTAAAGAGCATGAAAACAATGAATGCATTTTTGTATTATATAATAACAGATTCCTGAATAACTTGCATTTTATTTCCATACCGATGATATTGAACAAAAAAATAAATAAAATAGAAAGAAATGAAAATAAAACCAGGAATTAAGAGAATGGATAATGAGTGGACAAGGAGGGCAGAAACTCCAGAATCTATTAACAAAATGTTGAGGATCGGGGGATGCAGCATACCATCATTTGCTTGATGGGCATGAAGTCGGCACTCTGTCTCACGCGCTCAAAGATCTTGGCTAGCTGAGGGTTGATAAACGCATCATCTGAAAACACAAACACAAGCGGGCTTTAGTCTCGGTCCATTAACCTGGTGGGCATGGGCGCGGGTTCAGCATTTCCAACATGACGAAAAGTGTTGGGCAGCAACTAGTTACTGTAATATCATTACTTTTTTCAGTAACTAGTAGTGTAACTAATTACTTGTTCAAAAACAGTGATAATATTACAATTACTAATCCAAGTAATGCTGCATTACAAGAAAGAGATTTCTGGTCCTAGCAAACTTATGGTAGGCTAACTGAACCAACCTGTCAATCATCTGGTTTGAGAGGCTGCAATGTTTTCACTTTGGCTGATTGTTGACTCCTAAGGTTCATTATTGTTCAAATAAAGAGGATTCAATATGAGCTGGCTACACAGGTAACTAGTAAAATAACTAATTACTTTTAATACCCAGTAATAAGTAATGCTATTACTTCTTGAAGGAGTAATAAGTAAATAGTAACTTATTACAATTCCTAGTAACTTGCCCAACACTGATGACGAAACAGTTATATCGTAAAAAATGTAAGAGTACGTCATGCTAGAGAAAGCTTGTTGATATTTGAACTGGACCAGAACAAGTACACCTCTCCCTTCAATGTCATAGGATGCTCCCACAGGAGCCCCACCCCACGCATGGGAACATGCATTGCCAGGTCTATGACAGTGTTTTGTGGTGCGGTCTGCGCTTTGTCTATGTTCCCATAAACAGAGCCACGGCTGTGTATCAACACCAGATTATTTGAGCACACACAGAGTGCAGCTAGTCGACTACTACTAAGTGTTAGTGTTGCTTGCTACTGATCTAATGTGATAGAGCATTATTCATTTCAATAAAACACAAAGGTTATGGGAAAATGCATCAAAATGTATTCATAACATATCAAAACAACACGTTTTCAACTGACAGTAGCTTGGAATTACTGTTGTTGTACCGGTCTAATATGACTGAGGAGGCATTATTTTTGGCCTCTAAGATTTCCTTTTCGATCTCTATTATGTCATTAGCTTCCTCAGCCACACATCTTACTTTTCTGTCCAAATCAAACACAATTAAGTTAAAGCAGAAAACAAAAATAACTGAATATGGCACTTCCTGCTACATTTTCCATATGATATTGTGCAACGTGATATTGAGATAATAACACTGAGTCGATATATTGAGCACACCTACTAAGTGTATTAGCATACAATCACTGACTCTACCTTTAAAATTAAATGATCAAACAGCCACAAAATGACCTTTAAAAGCACAAACACAGACATGGCTGGCCAGAAACGTGTAGCATGACAAAACAGTTTTGTGTTTGCACAGACACAAAATCTGGCTGTATAAATAACAGGTGTGTTATTGTTATGTACAGGTAAGGACAAAGGTCATGCACCAAGGTCAGGTAAACAACACAGCTTCTTCCATGTTGCACCACCTCCTGTTGCCAACCTCTGATACTGTATACGCTGTAACTGTCTGTTCTATCTCGCCCTCTGATTTTAATCTATCTTTATCTAGTGTTGTCGTTATGTGTGTGTGAGAGCTGACCCACAGTGCCGTGGCATTACAGCTGGGAACATGAGCAGCAGTCATTCTGCAAAGCTGTAAACCCCTTCCCTGTGAGTAACCCTTTTTTACGCCCCTGTGAATCCTTCCCCCACTCGATGGCTGACCACCATGACCCAAGAGCTCTCTCCTAGCAACCTGGCACCTGTTCCCTCACTTACGATCACCCCATCTTCCCCTCTTTCTGCTGTAACGCGTTCGGGGTGTGAGTGTGTGTGTGTGTGTGTGTGTGTCACCACGGTTATTCTCTCACCTTGTATGCTGAGCATCTGGCCCAGTTTGAGCGCGGCTCCCCTTACTTTGCACAGAGTTCTGACGATCCGCTCGGCGTTGGCCTCAGACAGGAAGGGGCTCGAGTCGAGAACGGACTTCTTATTCTCCCTGGTCCCTACAGGAGACCACAAGGGACTAGCTGGTTAGAGGACAAACCTGTTAGATAACATCTCTGAGTCAATGTTTGTTTTGGCGCTCAATTCAATGCCACGGTTCCCCCCCCAATGCTTTCTTACCTGCAAACACATTATTTCAGAACTGCTAGATGTCAGTTTAGCAAGCTAAGACAAACAATTCCTCTGAACGAATGAACCTTTAGGAATGAATAACCTTAACATGCAGCTGAGGTAGCTTCTAGCTGCAGGCACAAAAGCGCATCTTAATATTGGTTACGTTTCCCAATTGCATTTGTTCCACCCATGTACCACTACAATAACACCACTGCTGTGTTTGTTTTGGAATGTCATACCTAGAGAGCAGAAAGTAAAAAGCTTTGATGAAAGGAAGGGAGAGCTGGAGGTATTTCACTGTATTACAGCATTGATATATTCATTTCCCCTTTACAGTAAGCATTTAAAGATGGAATATATTAAATATTTATGTAAATATACCATTAAAGAAAATATATACTTTTTAAAATGTAGGGATTTTTTTTTAGAATAATAGTTGAAGAGAACATTCATATTGTCATACTGTATGTTGTTATGTCTCCGTAGGTTAGCAAGCATCTGATTGTGTGTTTTGAATTGTCAGTTAAAATACCTTGTAGCTGCTAGGATTAACATGCATGCATGCACGTGCTATTAGCAGCAATAAAATCACTGGAAGAATGTCCGTTTGTGGGCAGTGTGCTCATTATTTGGTTGAAGTAGCTGCTGTCTTGTGACTTACTCAACTCCATACCAACAGTGATCACCAACATCCAGTTTAGCTTGAACAATAGCTAGCACAATGCTATCACACGCAATGAGCCACCACTTAACAGTCAGCTATTTCAAGATAGTTCTAATCTTACAGTTTATCAAATTTACAAAATATGTCCTCGCATTTTGCTAGCATACCGTTCTGTGTGTGTTGAAAAAAGAATCTGGCACAGCCCTGTTCACAACACAACACTGCACACAACAATAAAGCCATAATACTACACTTTGCTTCATGGTGCGTTTCAATGTGTAAGGTGCCGCTGCAGATGGATATCGTTTTGATTTGAGCTCAAAGTTAGCAAGCATTTTCGAGAATAACTGGTTTTGTCTTTAACAGTCACAGTCTATGCAAGGGAACTCAGTGTACTAGAATATTACGAATGTGCTTGCTTAGTGTGTGTGTGTGTTCACACCGAGAGTCGTCGCTAAAGGCGCGGCCGCTTCGAAAGTGGTTTGATAAACCCACGATCACACAGAGATGCGCTGCCTGGCTGTGCCAAAAAACAGGTGAACGGCAGCCTGGGTCAACTGTCACATTGACGAACAGCGGATTGCGCTGAAAAGTTTAATATTTTAACTTTTAAGCGCATCAAAAAAACAAGTTTTTTTTAAAAAGCGCATGCCAGCTCCCCCATACCATAGAAAAACAATGGTTTTGCTAGTGACACATCATGGTGTGATCGGGCCTTTAGATAGAAGTTACAGTAGATAAGCTACCATGAAGCAAGTGCATGTGTATTACCTGGTCCCTCATTAGATCGCATGCTCTTCTTGGCAACTTCTGCCAATGCTCCAATACCCAAGCCCAGAGCTAGACCTGCATAGATACACATACACACAAAGATTATTTGACAATTATAAATACACTTGTATCATATAGACACTAGTATGACTAGTTCATGTCCATCAATCCATCCATCTTCATCTGCTTAACCGGAGTCGGGTTGCGGCGGCAGCAGCTCCAGCAGGGGACCCCAAACTTCTCTTCCCCGAGCCACTTTAGCAAGCTCTGACTGGGGGATCCCGAGGCGTTCCCAGGCCAGTGTGGAGATATAATCTCTCCACCTAGTCCTGGTCCTGGGTCTTCCCAGAGGCCTCTTCCCGGGGCGCCCAGAGGGAATCCTTACCACCTCAACTGGCTCCCTTCGATGCAGAAGCGTCTCTACTCAGAGTTCCTCACGGATGGCCCAGCTTCTCATCCCATCTCTAAGGAAGACGCCAGCCACCCTCCGGAGAAAACCCATTTCGGCCGCTTGTACCCATGATCTCATTCTTTCGGTCATGACCCACTCTTCATGACCATAGGTGAGGGTAGGAACGAAAATTGCCGGAAAGATTGAGAGCTTTGCCTTCCGGCTCAGCTGTCTTTTCGTCACAAAGGTGCGGTAAAGTGATTGCAATACCACTGCTGCTTCTCAGATTTTCCAGCCAATCTCCCGCTCCAATGTCCCTTCACTCGCGAACAAGACCCCGAGGTACCTGAACTCCTTCACTTCACCCGGAGTAGGCACTCCATTGGTTTCCTGCTGAGAACCATGACTTCAGATTTTGCAGTGCTAATCCTCATCCCAGCCGCTTCACACTCGGTTGCGAACCGATCCGGTGAGTGCTGGAGGTCACGGGCCGATGATGCCATCAGGACCACATCATCGACAAAAAGCAGCGATGAGATCCCCAGGCCACCGAACAGAAACCCCTCCCCACCACGACTATGTGTCGATATCCTGTCCATGAATATCACAAACAGGATTGGTGACAAAGCACAGCCCTGGTGGAGACCAACCTCCACCTGAAAACGAGTCCGACTTACTGCCGAGAATCCGTACACACCTCTCGCTTTGGCATACAGGGATGGGATTGCCCTTAAAAGGGACCCCCTCATCCCATACTCCTGCAGCACCTCCCACAGTATCTCCGGGGGGACCCGGTCATAAAGTAAGATACACCATAATAAAATTATCATTAATTATGTGAATTTATAAATCACCTTTCAGGAATCATATTTCCGTACTTCCTGTCATGTATGGAACACTTACCCAATGTGAATTTCTTTTCCATAATTCAGCAGCCTTACATGCTTGTGTTAGTAGTGTTATGAGCTGACTCACTCAACAACCTGCCAGCAGTGCTATTTCTAGAACATCCCTCTCAAAGAACACTCAGCAATAGACGCTGTGAGTGGTTAACACAAAAACCAACAAAGTAACTTCTTGTAAACATAGATGCTTAAAGGAGTCTTCTTAGCATGATTAACTCATAACTTAAACATTTGAATTTATATGAGTTAAGGAGTTTTCTTAGCATAATAACCTCTGAGAAACATGTGAATGTATATGAGTTAAGGAGTTTTCTTAGCATAATTACCTCAGGGAAACATTTGAATGTATATGAGTTAAGGAGTTTTCTTAACATAATAACCTCGGAGAAACATTTGAATGTATACGAGTTAAGGAGTTTTCTTAGCATAATTACCTCGGGGAAACGTTTGAGTGTATTTTGTAAAATACATATTTTTAACATACACTTTATTGCCTGCTGGAATATCACTGTACCTGCGCTGCCAAATGGCTTCCTAGCACATCTCCTTGTGTTCAAAGAGGACATCTTGTCCAGCTGTGCCAGTTTACAGTGAAGGAGAGCGAAGGACATAAAACTGTCAACAGCCGCTTGCCTCACCCCACCGTCACCCAGCTGTCGCCGTCCACCATCAACTGTCAACATGACGAGTCAACACAACGCCACGATTTCCCCATTGCCATCTACTGTAGCACCGGCTAAATATAATCTGTTGCGCGCGTGTTTACGTTGCAAGTGTACCGTAGCAAACGGTACTGCATTCAAGTCTGGGTGTTGCTTGTTATTGTAAAAGACAGCCCACAACAGATACGGTAGGTTTTGACAGAAGACACCGCTTCACAGCTAACTGCTCAACGCGCCGTATAGCCGCTTGGGCTTTCTAGTCCCCACCTGTTGGGCTCATACAGCATTCCTCCACAGCAGAGAGACTACACACTCGGATATTCTAGTTAAGGCCTTACAGATCTTCACAATGTGTTCATCATAGTGATAGTTCTAGATTTTTGTCAATAACTGCCCTGTGGTGTGTGGTTTGAAATATCTACCTCTCTCTGCTGCAGGCTTCGCTAATCTGCAAATCATTTATATATATTTTTTATCTGGGCAGCCAGGTACAGGCATAAACACGTGGCATACTGTGTAGACAGACACACACACACACACACACACACACAGTTTCTCAGGCCCAACTGGCACTGAGACTAGGCTATGAGGTCAAACAGAAGATTAACCAGCGCAATCCAATCTGCTTGCAGCTCAAATATGCGCGCGCACACACACACACACACACAAATACACACATGCACACGGATTATGGCAGACATGAGTCACTGTCTGGGTTGGGTTTTTTCATGCCTGTGTCATTTTGGCTGTGCCGGTCGTGGTTTATTCGATACGTGTCTCCCAACACGAACGTTCTATCCATGAGGGAGGTCCCTTACACAAGGCTAATGAGCTGACTCAACAGAACCTGGTTTTCCGTGCATAGGAACACCTGTAGTTCCAACTAAGTAATACGTGACAGAAAACTGTGGAATGATGAGCTACAATTACCTGGGAAATCCAAAAAAGTTCACTGCTTTCCAGAACATCTGGGTATTAATATTATCATATTCATATAGACGTTTAGTGTCACACACAAAGCTTAGTATTACGGCATTTGAAAGAGCACTTATTATACACACATTATAGTATAACAACACATCAAAACAGATGCATATACAGAAGACAGACTAGTATATGGGATCACAGAGGTGTACAATCAAGGAGTACACCTGTAAGATGATGGCAGTCAGACAGAAACATGTCAGCGGGTAGTCTAGGGCTGTCTCGATAACCGCAATATTGTAATACCGTGTTGCTAACCGCTAGCCGGTTGTAGCTTTTGGGAGTGCATGTATTTACGACACTCCAACGTTACGCATTACAGCACTTTACTGCAGTTTAGTAAAGTGCTGTCTGGGAAGCTCGCCATGCAGCGCACACACACACTCCAGTGATTCTTTTGGGACATGTCTGTATTGTATGTAGTCCCCTATCCTTTTGGTTAGGGGACACAGCCTACTGTGCCATCACTTCTTTCTGTCTACATGCTACCTTGCCCGGAAAGAGGAGCAGGTTAAGGGGGTGTTGTTTGTTTCCATGTGAAATGTAGGATGTACAGCCCTTTGAGACTGCAATGTGATTATGAGCTACATAAATACACTTGACTTGTCTACCTAAATCAAGGCAGTGTAGGCTACGCTTGGCGCGCCATAGACTTTTGATCTTGCGCCATTTGATATGCTTTAAATTAATTAAGTCATATTTTCCAGCTGATACTTTGGCCAAACATCTTCCGGACAAAGTTACACATGATCGCCTACGTACAGTCAGAACACCAGTACTAAACTGGTAGAAAGCCTATGCTGTTGCACAATTGTCTCACCACGGACTGAGATCACGTTGCCTATAAATGCCCCAGAATCACACTAATTCGGAAGCGCTCTGCCACGAACTTGACCATTCAAAACAAAAACATGGCGATAATACCGCGGTCTGCGGTATTGGGACAACCTAAATCACCACATGTACATTTTCTTCACCGCGACAGCCCTAGAGTAGTCAGAGGAAAGAAGAGATCTAGAAATAGAAACATGATTTACCTCCAAAATTGGCCAGTCTGCTAAGCCTTGTCACAGGAACCTTCCTCTCTCTGGCTTGATCACTTAACTTTAAAAAAGAAAGAAAAATAACAATTGAAAAAAGGAACAAAAGGACAAATCTACAGTAATTACTTATCAAGGGTTCCTGCAAAGGGAATATTTCATGGTTAGATTGCAATCAAGATGAATAGTAATTGTTTTGGGAAAACCTTTATTGCAAAAAATGCCATATAAAATTATAAGTGCAAATATATTAGTTATGAGCTTGCTAATGCTTAAAACTAGCAAAACTGTCTGCCAGTGCAGTAAGTGAAATTCACTTGATAAGATTTCTTAAATTAAGTGCCAATTTACTTAAATTAAGTCACTAGATAAGACGTGTTAGAAACAAGACCATCTAGATTTTAAATCTAAAAACCAGATTATCACACTAAATTAGATATAGTTTTTGCAGTGTTAATACGAAATGTTTCGGTGAGATTGTTATACTGTAGCATACGTCATGTTTCGGTGGGATTGTTATACTGTGACATATGACATGTTTCTGAGTGAGCCGCCCCCCCACCCATTAACTGTAATGCCACCATTTAAACTTTATGATGTACACTACACAAGTCAGCGAGGATCCTAAATTATTTTATACAGATATAGCGTGTCAAGACATTTTCAACTCATAAAATTCTGATTTTGACAAAAATTTGAATTTTGTAAATATTGACGCCAGCGTTGATGTGTACCATCAAGTTCAGTCCTATTATTATTATTGTAAAGCTCAAAAAACACGATTGTCAAGTACGTATTGTCAGATCTGTCAGATCTGTTAGTGGCTGGAGTGTCCAGCCACTGTTGAATTTCTGTAAGCTAACCATTAGCCTCTGCTCCCATTTGAAACAGCGCGAAGCTGCCGTTCAACCCAGCACTCACTGGGGCGTGGGGTTGTCGGATTGCTGCATTGCTTTGATGACGGACTAACTGCTAAATTGAACTCATTAAAAGAAAACAAAGCGCCACACATTTCCAGTCACACATGCTACGCTAATTTAGCGCCTGGTTTGACGTTTTGTTTACACCGGCCTAATCACTTTAGCGGGGTCCTTTCTTCTGAACTGAGTCTGTGTGCGCCAAACTGTCTGGAGAAGAGATAGGGGGAAGGGGGTGGCGGGGGGTAGGGAAGCAAATATGGTGACAGCCCTACCAATGGAAGTACTGGCTTTTTCTCAATTCCGAGAATGCTAGGTATGCACTTGTGTTCTTGAGAGGTACGTTCTTGCCAAGTGTCCTTCTGAGAATGGTCTTGCAAGAATGCGAGGACAGATCTAGACTGAGATGCACATTTTTCGTTCTTGCCTATTGCGCAATATCTAGGGATGACACTGAACGCTTGATAGCTGGCGAGGGATCATGGCTGTCCCGGTCTGTTAGCGGGACGTCACATCTACAAAATCGTTGTAGCAAATTTGAAACTATCCATCTTGATAAATCGACAACAGTTTTTAAGTCAAAACTTCTTAAAACAGCATTTCGTGACACAATAACATTAGTATTTTGAAAAGTATAGCCAGTATTGTTTGCGTTTTCTCGACTGCCATTGCTGCTTGTTGATTTGAAATGCATTCTGGGATATTCCGCGGACAAGTTCACACACAAGTCACCACTGGATGCATCCTTGGTAAAAGCCGTTAATCGAAAACACTACCTGGTATTTTATCCGTTCTTTGCTAGATGCGAACTTGTGAATTGGAAGAGTACTTGGCTGTGAATGATGACGTTTCACAAGAACACAAGAACAGAACGTATATTGAAAAACTGCCACAGTATGGGGTATCTGTGCCAGTTTACAGTAACTGTAGATTTACCATCTGTCTATGCGGTTTGATCTGAGCTCGTTTGCTTTGCCTGGCTTTCTCCATGTCTTCGGCCGTCAGCCCGCCCAACGTGGAAGGGTCCTGGTGGTAGCTCCTGGACCGCCCAGCCAACTGCCTGACCAGGTCCTGGTGGTATAGCTGTCCTAGAACATGCCTGCCGAGACTGTGATGGCAGAGTGCAGGGTGTCCAAGATAAAGCCTGCAAGAACAGAATATTAATAATTAACAAAAATAGAGATAAGAACAGCATAATGTAATACAGTAAAATAATAATAAGTAATTAATCATGATTCATTAATAATTAACAACAAAAATATCTAAGAACAATAATTATAATTATACAGGACAATAATAATAATAATCATCATTAGTAATTAATAAAAAATATAGGCAAGAACAGAACAACACATTAGAATAATACACGAACATACAGCAGATTAAAATGACGATGGGTAACCTGCGTGCAGACACACACACCCTCTATAGGCCCACCTGGGGTCCTGGTGGTAGGACCTGGTCTGTCCTGTGAACTGCCTGCTGGGGTCCCGATAGCCCTCAAACAGCGACTGCTTCCCACCAGCAGGGCTTTCTTCTGCCACTGTGTCGTATGTGGGCGCTCCCTGGTCCTGACGTCCCACATCGTCTGGAGTCAGCCCGTCTGGGCCCTCTCGGAACTCTGGGCCGGCCCTGGCCACGTCGTCCGGGGGAAAGTCCAACTCCGAGTCAGGATATGATGCCTGTTGCTGGCCTGAAAGTTCCTGGGAGAGAGAGAGAGAGAGAGAGAGAGAGAGAGAGAGAGAGACATGGATTAATATCACAACAAATGATCTGTAAGGCCTTAACTAGAAGATCCAAGTGTGTAGTCTCTCTGCTGTGGAGGAATGCTGTATGAGCCCAACAGGTGGGTGGCGGCTATACGGCGCAGTGAGCAGCTAGCCTTGGAACCGTGAGACAGAGTCAGACAGACAGGCTCACACACACACAGACAGAGGTTATAGCCATAGCCGCATGCAAGTACTTGCTACCATTTCCGTTTCCGTGGACACTGCCCAGATTCACATACCTGTATCTTCATCATGGCCGCTGCGATGCCTTGCTCAGCATTTCTTTGGAGGTTCTCAGCAACGGCATCAACCACGGGAAGTCCTGCAATGCAAACATAGTAATGTTGCCAGGCATATTATGCAATGTAATTTAGGTTCAAATAAGATGACAGATGTTCAAATAAGATGATAAATGTTCAAATAAAACTATTGTTGCACAAAACAGTTATGACCCTGTAGTTCCACACTATCTACAGTACAATAATGTTATTAGCAAGTCCACACAACATTCCATTGTAAACCTATCGATAATTAGCCACAAGCTATTGTATCGTAACGTTGCAGCAAGTAGAACATATTGGTTTCAGTTCCCAATGCACAGAGACAGAAAAAGAGTCTACATCAGATCATTACAATAACATGGAAAAAGATCCAACCCTTTTCTCCGATTTGGGAAAAATATCTAGTCTAAAAAAATAATGTAAAAACACAAAACAAACATTAAGAGTATAAATGTGTCCGTTATATAACAGCTTACCTGTTCCAGCACGTATGGTGGTGGTCTGAGTCTCCACGACTGCCTGGCCCAACCTGGTCAAGCCCCGCATCAAGAGGATCAAGTCAGCTGCCATGACTGGGGAGAGGGGAGCAATGGTGTGCATCAGTAAAAGCAGCCAAGGTTGCAGTGAGACACACCGACACACACTGAGATGTTGCGTCTGGAGAGAGGACGTTGGAATGAACTCATAAAGACACACACACACAGCCTGGTTCTTCACTTCCTGTGAGAAGAGTTGGTGTGCAGCAGTGGTATGAAAGTGTGTGTGTGTGTGTGTGCGTGGCAAAGTTATTTGTAGCACTGGCACTGGTTCAACATTTCCAAGGTGATGAGAGTTTAAATGCTACATCATACGCTAAAAAGGCAGAATGACCAAGAGCGCACACACACACACACACAGCCTATTTCTGTTCACAAGCAAGTGCACGTGCACTCGGTGGTCCGGGGTTAGCTTATCAATGCTTCACTTTGTAATGGAAGTACTAGTCAAATCAGCAAATCAATGAATAACACACAGTCAGGAGGAATAAAGATCTATTAATCACATTTTCGCCATGAAGCTCTTCGTTCCCCCTTGCTTCTTCCATTGACACACCTCCATGAATCGGAGAGCTCACTACCGATAGGCCTGCCTATCAGTAGTACTAAGTGTTCCCGTGCCAATTATTAATACCGGAATCAAACGCTTCTAACAAAAAGGTGGTTCATCCATTCTACTGCAGGGCTTTACTAGTTCGCAAATAGTAACCTAGTAATCTAGGGGTGACATACAAGTTCCACATAAATATTTATTTAGACGCTTGATGGCAAAAGCATGGGTGTGGCAAACCTGCTCCTTCAACCCAATATAAACAATTATGAACAGTTGTGTAACAACACACCACACAACTGTCACAATAATATGATTGGCCAAGTTAATTTGGAAATAATAATAATAATAATAATAATAATAATAATATCATCATAGCCAAACACATGGCTGGAACCACAAAACACTTTCTGTTACAACAAGCACCGAATAATCAATTAAGCCAACATGCAGGAAAACAGTAATAATGAAGAGTATGACCAAATACGACTGGCGGCCATTTTGAAAAATGGTTGCCATGGGTGACATATTTAAATTTCTCGACGGCTCAATATGCACATTTTGTTGGAATGCCGTTCTACCAAATTATATGATTTTATCATAGCATGCACAATTGTTATGACATTCTACGCCGCACCACTACAATGAGTATGACGAAATAATTTGAGCAACTTCCTACTTGTGTAACTACGTTTGTAGGCTCTAGTATGTGTTTAAAATGCATATGGAGTGAGGGGGACTTTCAAATACCATAACACAACAGTGAAATGGATATACAGCATATGTGCCATGCAAAAGAGAGAAGTGATATTACAAAATAAAAAGAGACAGAATTTGTGGAACGGTAACCCAAGCCTCTCAGCTGTGGTGCTGTATTGTCGTCGTGTTGCACATGAACTTGGACCCGCTGCAGAACGAAAATAACCAGGCATCCTCATTCCAAGTCTGTGTGCGCGTTGGTTGCAGTGCTCGCTTTGTAGCTACAGATAAAAGCTAGCGCACCCCTTCCTGCTTTGTACTTTGTATGGCTAATCTATATTGATCTGAAATAGGCTGTCATCGTTCTTGATGGAACAACTGTATGCGCAATCGAGTATTAATCACCAACAGGAAAAGTGAATATGACTCCATTAGACTACTACATCTGAGAAGCTACATAGTTTCACAATCGACCCAAAAGAAAAATCATTGCAAAAACTGGCATGACACGTTGTGGGACTATCTATAGGGGGATGGGGTAATTCGTTTCACTAGCCGAACGCACACGTCCGTCACGTTACCCACGAAATCCACGGAATTATGGAAACATTTCCGATGTTTTCCTACCGTCTCACATCTGTTATACAACTATAATTGTTATAAGATGTACTATTGACAACCCTTGCAGACATCTCTGGGGAAATGTTTTGACGCCTCAGTGGGCGTGCAGACATACTTGCTATGCAATAACAAAACACACTAAAAGTTAATCGTAAACAATACCAAATTCATATAACCAACTACATATTTTAAAATAATTCTATAATATGGCTGTGATATGTGGGATAAAGAATACTGCTGTACAGCCACGTCGAACTTTTCACAACAGTAATAATGCAACGTTTTGGCATGCAGGTTGGAAAATGTAGCATTGACTAGATTTGAGCTAATCGGTGCAATACTATAAGGATATGGTAAAAAAAAGAACGTGTATTAGGTAATAAGTAATTCAAATCGATTAAAAAACTCACCAGCAGTTGTGCAGATAGCCCCTTCCGTCGCTGTTTATCGCTTCAAATCTTTCAAGGGAGGGAACAAAAATCAGCTAAATATTTCAGTACCCTAGTCATTTTGAGCACATTTCACACAGTGTTTTCATATTATTACCAGCAAATACAGTTTATTTATTGCCCCGCTAGGCGACAGACTGTCAACGTTAATCCAAACCTTTCACTGCGCCTCACCATGAGGTCAAAATGTTA
Organism: Speoplatyrhinus poulsoni; assembly: GCA_025447795.1. Classification (NCBI taxonomy): domain Eukaryota; kingdom Metazoa; phylum Chordata; class Actinopteri; order Percopsiformes; family Amblyopsidae; genus Speoplatyrhinus; species Speoplatyrhinus poulsoni. The sequence continues at coordinate 28,770 of JAOEGT010048500.1, forward strand.
TTTACCAATGTATCACTAGAGACCTGCATCGACAAAGTTCGACCAATCAGGTGTTGTGCAGAAACGGCCACCCCTCCCTTCCCCCAACTTATAGCTGAACATTTAACTTCACAGTATCATGTGCACTGTTGGTGTGTTTATTTGAAATATAATAAGTGTAGTTTCACCTTAATGATCTGCTCCTCCCAATCTTAAATGCATGACATTTTAATGTCATAATATGTTCATCATATAAGTGTAGACACATACTTCTTCACAAGTTTGAGCGCTAAAGTTGCTCTTATAATTATTTGGCTACTGCACAGAATGGATTGTACCATAAAAAATGCACAAGATGATTGTGGAATCCCACTGTTTACTATCATCTTGTGCATCTATAACTTTCAGCTGTAAGGCAACATCCACATCCTCAAAGGCACGATTGCCATGTTAATGTGAATTCACAGCCAAGCTCCTCAGTTGTGTAATATGACATTCAATCCACTGTCATTTGCATTAATTGAATGTAGGCTAAACGTTCCACTGTCCCGAACGCAGCCAGAGAAAACTAGGTTAGCTCCAGTTGTTTCATCAAAAGCAAAGGTATGGCAAGTTGACATGACGTCCCGCAGGAATTTTTTGGCATCAAACATTTAATTTCCTGCATTCTGGTGAATACTTATGCACCTTCATCAAGTTATGGGGCATATAGTCAGAGAAATCGTTAATGACCTCAAGTTTAATGCTTGTGTAATAACCTTGTTCTACCAACCAATCAGACATTCTAACGAGAAGGAAAGCAGTCTTGATCCAAGTGATATTCTATTATTTATTTTAAAGCTGATCCCATATAGGGCTGCTGCCATACCTTGCCATACCCAATTGACGCCTATGGTTAACTCCTTTGTCAGTACATACTATGGGGCCATTATTTGTACTAGTTGTATAAATATGTAAACCACAACCAATGTTGACTGAAATACAGTGCGGTAGCACCTCATCAATATTTCAGCCATGTGCAATTCACAAAGGTGCTACATTGTGCATTTGAACCAAGTTCATAGTAAAACTTGACCCAACTTGTGTATATATGGCTCTGCGTATTGGCGCGTCTCTCCCGCCCATGTTTTATTCCTATTGGTTGTTATCTGCACGGTGCTATCTGTTAATAGGACGTGTTGGCTATAACGTGGCTTGTCATTGGTCGATTCTCTACAAGATTTTTGTGCAACCAAACCGCAAGCTTACAGTTCCAGCCCCATTGTTGAATAGTTCGTTCGAATATTTTTATACCCTTATTTATACAGGTATTATATTTACAGTTTAAATTGATTACTGAAATAGCCCATCTTCATTAATTTTGTTATTTTTCCTTAGATAAATACAAATATGTGAGAAAATAATAATGCGCACTCTTTCATGGGCCATTGTTCCCTTTGCTAATACTCGTGCCGTGTGTGGCCTACAATGAGACATTGCTGCCATCTTCTGTTGGCGATGTCGTGCCTACCCTTCATGCTATCGGTGTGGCGCAATCGCCTTTTTTGTTGCTGAACGTTATGGTCCTGTAAAGTAGATGCATTTCATATCGCATTATAATTACAATAACAACACAACCATTGCGTATTGTTTCTTTACAAAACGTGCACACATTGAGCTGGCAAGAAATGGTGGTTATGTGTCCAGAACAGACTGTATATGGTCCAGAAACAAGTCTGCACATGGAATGTTGCATTAACCAAAAGGTTAAAAAACTCAATTTTTTACTAGAGCTGTAGAATTGCATACGTGGTGCCATAATTTGATTGAACACAAGAGGTCGCCCTATTCAAATATTACAACCCACAGAAGCACTTTTTTTTTCTCCAGTGTGGGTTTATGACAACAATTAAATGAAGTGAAGTAGGCTTTTAATTATCACCCAGATAGTGTAGGCTAATAAGTCTACGGGTAGCCTAGAGCCCTAAATATCATAAGCTACAGCTTTCTTTATAAGATATGTGTATATTTGATAATCCACAAATGTTTGTTTAAACATCTGTTCATAGCAGGAGAAATTAGTTTTATCTTTTGTAGATGCCTGTCCATGTTAATTGTTCCCAATGACCAATATTTTATGATTTATTTTTTTGCTGTGACACCTTTATTTCCATTTGGAGATGTATAAAGTGTAGACCAATGTGTGCCCTCTGTAGAACCTTCGATACGCTGCTCTCTGTACAAAATTAGGCTACTTTGATCCACAAACCTTACAGAGAAAGTAAATTAAGTCCTGAAAACCTTTAACTCCCTATTTGGCTCTGTTTTTCCTTAAATGCCATATTGTTCCCTCTCTCTACAAAGGGGTATTATTATTGTGGCAAGAAGAGATTTGAATGTAAAATATCGAACCAAGCAGTCACCTAGATACTGTAAGTCGAAAAAAAGAATGTTAGCTATCAAGGCAGACAGAGATAGATAGACAGACAGACAGACAGACAGGCCTTCTTCCACCTGACAGACCCATTGTGTGTATGTGTGTGCATGCATGCATGCGTAACAATGACAGTACAAAGCAATAAAATCAATGCTGAAAAACACTACACTGACAGATATTTTCATTGTGGAATCACACATGAATAACATTAATGTCTCAAATCAAAAACCACAACCATGTCACTAGGGGAAACATCAAGAGAATTAAGGAGGGACAAAATAAAGATACAGAATCATGGTGGAAAGAGGAACAAAAACAGAAAAAAAATTGTGTTGTACGTTTAGTAATGGTTCTTTCTACTGTAGATCACTGCAAACAATGAGGTATACACTTTTAAATAAATGCCCCTATAATGTCACTATTCACTAAGAGCATGTCATATTATGTCAGCAAAGATATGTTTGTATTCACCTTAAAATTAGCTTGGTTGCACTTCTGATAGAAATACAACTTTGAGAAAGTAGCCTATTCTGTGTTCTCATTAGTTTGAAAATAGCTGTGCTTTTTGCTTTGAAAGAGGAATGCTAATGATGTTAGTAACATATTCTAATTACCTGAAGTGGTAAAATATTCAGTTTTACCACAGAATATCCACGGTGAGCCTAAAATTCAAAATCCCATATTTCAAACAAACACATAGGGCAATACAATTAAATGTTCTTAAATGTTTTAAATAGAATGTTTGAGAAATTGTGAACTATGAAGATAATACATGTGCATTGATGTAATACTAAAACTAAACTGAACAATTAAAACAAAAGGAGCTTAAACATTAGGAAGGAAGAAACACATTTCAGGTCGAATGACTTGGCATGGTAACTATAAGGCACCATATAGTTTAAAGTAGATGTTGTCTTTTGCAAATTGTTCATGGCAATGCATGTTCCACAAACCATGCAAGTACCAAAACAACGTTAATAAAAAGCTCCTATTAAAAAAACATAAAGAAACTACTCATGTCTATATACTGTATATCCCAACAAAGTGACAGAGACATGTAATCTCACCTGGCTATTGTGTGTAAACGATTATGATAATATGACACAATTAGCTATTACAGAACCATTAAAGATGTCAGAGCAGATTTATGGAGTTTCGAAAACGGCTGCATCTACAGCTGTGGGCATTAATGGCCAAACAGAAGTGAGAAGAACTACTGTTTTTTTCTTTCTGTTAAAACACATACATGGAAACAGTAAAATCATTATAACAACTTTACAATCGCTAACAATCAATGGATGTAATGTGATGTAAATAGAGCTCAGTTTTTGACCACATGACTGAATTTAAGGTCCAGTGGAAAAGGAGAGGTCACAGCGAGATCTGACAGTGCTACACTCTCAGTTCTAAATACAACTTCCGTTTATCTGATGAAAAGGAATTCAGGTTGGAGTCCAACAGTGTGTAGAAGGCAATCTGTTTTTCAAGATGGGATTTTCTAGTTTGGAATGGATAAATATAAGAATGTAGTTGGTTTGCAATGAAAATGAACTGCCTTTACATGTTAGGAACAAAACATTGCCCCTTACATATACAGAAAACGGATTGGGGTTCAAAATGTATACACAAAAAAAAAAAGTCAGTTAGAGTGTTAGGCCCATCCAAAGAGCAAGGAATGTTTCTTGGGAACCCCATATGGTCCTTTAAGTGATCCCCAGAATTACGTAATGAACTATGTGTCCAAATGTTCAATTCTAAATTGTCACACCTCAAGTATCAGAATTGGCCATGGATGTGATAATGTCCAGCAAACTGTCAAGTCCAAAGAGATAGCCATCTTCCCTGTTCCCCTCTACCCATGGAGCTCTGTGGTTTAGCTCGTCCCCGTCAGAAAGAGGCATGGTTTTCCCAAAGTCAATCATCCAGACTTTAGCCCGCCCCTTATTATCATGGACAAACAACAAGGAACTGCCAATCACCTGGAGACAGACAGAAAAAAAAAGATTATATTTTGTGTGCGTGAGTGTGTGTGTGTGTGTGTGTGTGTGTGGCCTTCATTAGGACATGATCTCACGTCCTGTTTTGATACACACACTTCCTATGCGGTTTGACAAGGAGGTTTAGTGTGTGTGGTCATTGCAAGTGTGGTCATTCATTTTTTGTTCTGCATCTTCCGTTCTATGTAAGTATGTTCAAATGCGTACTCTACTGTATGCATGCATTGTTGCTTGTAATTTCAAATGTAAATAAAAAAATGTCTTTGTTTCATCAATTGCATAATCTGAGGCACTCAAAAGGATGATATAATTAGTTTCACGGTAACAAACGAATGTACAGCCCAAAAGCAACCATCATCATTTGCCTTGACAAAGGCCTTAATGGCTGAAATGCGTATGTTTTTAATAGTTACCATGTCTGTATAGCCAAGTGTAAGGCTTTTTAAATATAGCACCGTCTTGAGCACCTTATATTTTTTAAATAACAAATATTCAAGAAACCCCAAACTGAAGAGCACCAGATGGTCACTTTTGTACATCTAAGCAGAGGTGTGTTCAAAATTGGCAAACAGTGGTGAAGGTTCGTGACGAACATGTTTGCTTTGAACTTGAATTTTGAACGATTTGTGTAAACATGCCTAAAACATTAGATTTAAACCGTCACCCTTTGTCCAGCTTCAACGTGTGTTTGCCGAGACAATCCTCTTTCTTTTGGTTTTTTTATGGATATTTCCTTGCCCGGGGGGAGGAGCAGGTTAAGGGGGTGTTGTTTGTTTCCATGTGAAATGTAGGTTGTAAAGCCCTTTGAGACTGCAATGTGATTAAGGGCTATATAAAATAAAACTGACTTGACTCAAACCACCTCCTCAAACCACCTCCTCAAACCGTTTGCTTTTGTTCGCAAACGTTCGCAGCGAACACAATGCAAACGCAAAACCGTTTAAATATGTTCGCAAACGTTCGCCAATTCTGGATTCTACGCTAACTGTTTTTATTTGTATTAATAGCATCTTCCTCATGACAGCATCGTCTTGACGAATGTTTATCTGCTTACCAGACAAATTGCTGCAGGGTCAACGCTGACATACAGAGGTTAGGAAGGCCATATTGAGCTCCAGTGAAATAAATGCTGACAGCTTTTACACATGTGACATAAAGGTATAGTCAGCTATTGCAAGCTAATTGTAAGCGTCTGCACCACTTTGTGTTCCTATTCATGGAGCCAGGGCCGTGAAGAAGTACCTGCTTACTTTTTTCACAGAGAACGGCAAGCTATCGAACCGTGTCGAGATATCTGGTGAATGTGACAAAAAGTTAGCTTACAATCGCTTACTATACCTTTTAAGAGCTATATAAACCTGACGTATGACCCTATGAACTGTTCATTCATAAAACTACAAACTATAAACAATGCTATGATATGCAATTCACACAGCAATAAACAAACCTAGATGTGTTTGTTTATTTATTTATTTTACTTTTACCTCGTGGGTTTTGAAGAAGGCGGATCCCTCCAACGTGTCTCTAATGTCCTTCAGCCTGCTGAGATAGCAGTTCTGGAAAACACAACACACAATGATCAAATACTGTGTGTGTGCGTGTGTGCGTGCGTGTGTGTAAAGAGACCTAGGGAGTACCCAAGGACTTCCCTTTAATGGTCCCGGATGTTTGAGGTCACTGTGTGTGTGTGTGTGTGTGTGTGTGTGTGTGTGCGCGTGCGAGAGCGTGTGCTGAAAAGAGAGCTGGACTCCATTCCTCTTGTATCTGAGCTATTCAAAAGGTCATGGCTACGGATGTGCAAATATTTATACACACACACACACACACACACACACGCACGCACACACACATACGTGTGCGTGCGCAAACATTAAACCACCAACACATGCGCATGTACTGTATGCACACGCATGCACACACACGCGCGCGCACGCACACACACGCGCGCACGCACAGTATGCACACACAAACACAGACTCTCACCAGGATGTCATTATTTCCTTTAACAAAGTCGTGGAAGGCCTCTGTAACTTGCACTTTAGTTTTGGTCTTCTTAAAATCCCGGTTGACTGTTCCGTCTTCCTTCTAGGAGAGGAGAGGAGCGGAGAGGAGAGGAGAGGAGAGGAGAGGAGACAAATATTAATGAGTGTATTAGGAGTTTGTTTGTGTGTGTGTGTGTGTGTGTGTGTGTGTGTGTGTGTGTGTGTATTTTCTTCAGGATATTCTAATGCACTAAACACACTAAACCTAAGTTCTGCATACAGTAAAATCCTGGTTGACTCTTCCATCTTCCTTCTAGGAGAGGAGGAGGAGAGAGGAGAAGAAGAGAGGAGAGGAGAGGAGGAGAAGAGAGAAGAGGAGAGGAAAAGAGACAAGGAGAGAGAAAAAGAGTGCACAGCAGAGGTCTTCAAAGGACCCCTTGGCACAGGGTCCCCCTATCACATATGGTATAACATATTTAGTTGCCAAGCCAACAATAAAGTAGCAAGCAATAGCAAGAATGACTTACCCTGCCTTTAAGTAATAAAGTAATATTAATAATCAGAAGTAACAATAGAAGCAGTAGAATTAGTAGTTGCTAATAGCACCACTTCTAGCAGTAGTAACAGTAACTGTAACAATAATCCTACAATATCATTATTGTAGTGGTAGATGATTAATTTGCTGGTAATTAATAGTCAATAGATGCACCAATTTACATTTAAAATAGAATTTATATACTTATACTTATATTCTTTTTAGTATTTAGGCTAAGTATTTTGAGGCTCCGTTGCTGTGAAAAAAACGGTCCATTGGAGTGAACGGAGATGGTGCGACTCTCTCTAGCGTTGATAGCAACCAATGCGAAGATTGTCTGCTTCTAAGAGTGTGTGCTGGTTGCTAGGCAATATGGACCGATTTAGAGATAGATTTCTCTACATTTTTGGTTCAGGTCTGGAAAATATTAGTAAGGTTTCACACCTATGGCATAAATATAGCAGATACACACCAATCATTCTCTCTGTTTTATCAAATGCACACACGCACGCACGCACACACACACGGCCACAAACTCACGCACGCACGCTTCTGTTTCTGAGGGTAACCCTCATTGTCATGACGACAGATTCTTGAAAGGCCCTTATTGGCCTTATATGGTACTGACCTATGGCAATAGAAATAGAAAAGAGAAAGCCAAGGAGATAGATTTTGTGTGTGTGTGTGTGTTTGTGTGTGTGTGTGTGTGTGTGTGTGTGTGTGTGTGTGTGCACGCATTAAAGTGCACACTGTCGGCACCAGATGCTAGACCTGCCATGTACAGGCTTCCCGTACAACAAAGAAACACATGCACACACATGCACACGCACTAGGGTTGCACGATATTGACAAAATGTTTTGATATTTTTAAACATAAGTAAAAACACAACAACGTTATGGGATTGTTATGGGATATGGGATACATTCAGAACATTAAAGTCTTACAGTATATGTTTATTTCAACATATTGGACTACAACAGCAGTAATTCCAAGGAGGCATTCTTTTTGGCCATTGTTTCCTCTTTCACCTCCATTGAGTTGCTGTCTTCCTACGCCACACATCTTACACCGTGTCCTAACTGAATCCGTCAGAAATTACATTCGATTACGTCATAAACAAACCACGTAGCCTACCTATTAGCAGTAGCACACTTGTTGGAAAGGCGGATAACAGTAGGAACATTGCCACC
>JAOEGT010048511.1:0-20313 GCA_025447795.1 Speoplatyrhinus poulsoni
TTTAACGTAGAGTAACTGGTAGCTTAGCTCACTACATTTTCAATGTAGCTTGCCCATCACTGTATATATATATATATACCATTCTCTATGTGGTAACTTTGTTTCCAGTCTTTAACATGCCAGGCAAACCTCGACAGGGGCAGGATAGCTTAGTGTTTAGACTTGTGTGTATGACACCCTGCCCTGAGGAGACGTGGGGCACAATGTCTATGAATGCTACAAGTACAGTAAAACATTATGCAACGCTTTGACTGTTTCTGAGTTTATTGGGAGATATTTGCCATTGAGAGCAGAGATGCCAACTAACTGGCCCTTTACCGCTCACATATGTATGAAGAGCGTGCGTGTCAGTGCACGTGGGCAATGGCAGCACACCCTTTGCTCGGAGTACGTCTCCACCAAGTGGAAATAAATGCAGTAAGTAACATTTCAAGCCTTCTGACTTGAGAGCGCGTGCCCCTCCCACAACCAATCCTCTCTACTCCTCCCCACAAAGGCACTGCGCTACTCTCTACTCCCACCCAGTGCCACCTACACTTCTCCGTGTGTTTCAGATATGGACTTGGTGAAATCTATGGTAACCAGGAGAGGAGCTTCAGGCCCACCATGGTCTGGTTGGTCATCAATCAGCACTGGGTCACTGGGAGGAGTGGAGTAATGGGGACACACAGGAACATTTGCTGTATGGAATATCACTCGCACATGGAATCATGAACAGCAAAGTTTATTAAGGAACAATTGTTTACTGCCTATTAACAGATAGCCTAGCTATAAACTTTAAACAGAATCGTATAGTACATGTCAACATCTGTCAAAAGAAATAACTCTATAGCGTGAACTCTGCTATCCATGTACTGTAGTTCATAGGTGGTCAGTATTTATGATACATGTATTTGAAATATGTATTTGAAATACAAAATAGTATTTTGTAATTTGTATTTGATATGGTTGTTGCAAATGGCTTTATATTTTGTATGAAAATACTTGTATTTTGTAGTTAAAACTTAAAAAATACTTTCTAAGACGTTTACTTGGTGGAGCCTCTGAATGATGTAACCAGACCTAAAAGTCACTTAGTGAACAGGGTCTGGACACTCTCCATTGGTGAATGTTTGCAGTTACCACATCTCACTAGACCTCTGGTTAATTCAAAAAAATATTGGATACCCTTTAACCAATCAGCATTGCTACAACTGTTAGTATCATTTCATCTAGATCTACCAACAATTTCGAACGCTAGACTTCAATGCATAGCTTTAACGTCATTCCATTTAGCCACCCCACTGGTTTTGGTCCCTTATCCAATGTGGCTGTGTGAATGCTAATGTGATCATGGTTTTACAGATTATAATCTCATGTGAAGAGATATTCGCTGAATTTCACCAAATCTGTATTAGCTCACATTCGCTCACCTCACGTTAGGTTAACTCTCTCCACTCAGAGCCATTGACCAGTGAAACTAGCTCCAATCTGGAGTTGGCCCCTCCCTTGAGGGATGGGTTAAATGCAGAGAAAAAATTTCGCTACAACTTTCGCTACATGTATGTAGCCACCAGGCTAATAGTCAGCAGGGTAAAAGCACAACAAAACAAAAAGATAATTTGATTCTGTCTTGAAAGCCTGATAAAATAATCCAGTGTTTTGTCTTGGTTTTGTAAATAGGAACACAAAGTGTTGCAGACCGCTCACAACAAGACCCTAGCCTTTGAAATGTGTTTATGATGTGTGGGGGCAGCTTCTGAGGGAGCACCCTATGTCATTGAAGGCAGGTGTTTCTGTTTTGATCAAGCTCAAATACCAACAAGCTTTCTCCAGAATGAATGACTATACCTTTAACTAACTAGGTCAGTGTTGGTGAAGTGTTAGGCTAGATCAAATAGGCATATTGATAGGTTTGTGAAGTGATTTCATGCTCTGTAGGAAAATAATTTTTTAGTATTTTTAAAATACAAAAAATACAGTAGTTTATTTTGATACATTGTGTTGCGTGGCTGCTGTATTTTATAGTTTATTTTAAGACACTTACAATTAGGGTATTTGTTTTTTTGTTTTAAAATACATTTTCATTTATTTTTGCCAGTCCCTGGTAGTTTTGTTGCTCAAACTGAATAGTACAAATCAAAGAATGTCTACAATGGCAGCCCTGTTTACATGTTTTTGTCGCTGTAAATGTTGCTGTGTGAACAGAAAACACAAAACAAACACCTAGACAAGTGCAAAATTTGTATGTTTCAGCCCATGACGCCAAACAAAACAACTTAACTAGGTGTGAAAGTGCCCTAAGTTATCGTATACATTTACGTATAAACTATGTTAAAGAAAAGCGCCCTGAGTTATCGTATACAGTTACGTATTCGTCTGGTCAGCGTGACGTCATATCTGGCAGTGACTTGACAACTCGGTGACAACTCTGTGACAACAAACGGCTCTGGCCTAGCAACAAAATGTTGTACATGTAGGCTATTCACGTGGGTTTTGCAAAGTCTCTGTTTATTATTTTTTATTTATTTTGCTGAATTAGGTTATTTAGTATATATTTGTATTATAATGAGCTCCCAGGCGATGCAAAGAAGCATTAATTGACACGGATTTGGACCACATAGAAAAAAAACTTGTCTTACTAAGCAATCGCGCCACGTCACTTCCGGGCGTTCGCCGACCAGACATATAAGGTATGTTCAAGAAAAGTGCCCTAGGTTATTGTATACAGTTCCTTTTTTGGTATGTTCAAGAAAAGCACACTAAGTTATCGTATACAGTTATTTATAAGGTATGTTCAAGAAAAGTGCAACGCCAACTGAAACAACATGTTCACCTTGAAGTGAGAAAAGTCCAATATTCAGTTGGAAATTTGAGTGATATAATGCATTTGACTGTTACAGTATGTACAGTAACTTGTGATATACAGTAAACACATTCAGCAAGAAACTTCATTTGGTATATTTTCTCAAGAAACCTCCCTGGATCCTCAATAAAGGTGAAGCATTTCTATGTGGAAGCTGCATGGCATAAAATATATTATACAGTATTGTAGGTTACCATAACACGTTTTAAAAAGGTAAACATGTAACAAGGTTCAAATCTGTGTGTCGTCACACCTGAAGGGCAAGCGGATGTCCAGGTAACGGTCCATGGCTACAGCCATTAGGATAACATGCCAAAGTAGTGGACCATCTGCTCCTGAAACAGGTAGGTGTGGAAACCCAGTCAGGAAGATGAAGATGCTAAATGAAAAGACTATATCTAACAATACTCTGTAAATAAGTTAAACAAATCCTTTTCACCATAAGGTTATCGACTTAAAATGTGTTATCGTCAGACATCACTTTTATACTTATTACACTGAAATGTAATCAAAAATGAGAAAGATATACTGTTCAGTACATTGGATATACAGTATCATTTCATAGGTCCATTGGCTAATGAGAGATGCTTGTTGATGCCTTATCCTAGCCTTGTGAGACCATCCTGATCTCGTAAACTTCCATTTGACTTTGCATAATCTGAGTCTGGAGAGATTGAGTCCGAGCAACAATTGTCGTGACCAAATTAGGGTCATACTGATAGCTATGGGCGTGGTTTAACTACTCAAAAATAACAATGGTGGTTCCTAAAGAGATTACATAGATGCTGTGATAGCATCAGTTTTATTTTAATGGGATAGTATTTATTTATTAAAAGAAGAGCAGAGCACTGTTCTCCCAACTGGATTTGGCAAGAGTTTTACTTAACGATTGTCTCCGCTGGTTCACAGGTTCGTCCAATCACCTGCCAACTATTTTTTGAAAAGACCATCCCTTTTGATGGTTTTGTGTAACGACCATCTGGGGACATATCTGTAACACATTGGGCAGATGGTTGTGTTTAACCATCTGGAGCGTCAGGTTATCTGTATCCCAGAAAGGCACAAAGACCAGTGCATGATATGATATTCATATATATATCTTACTGCATGCGTGTGACATCAGAGACATATACAAGATATCACACTATCACACTAGTCTGTTCGTAACCACCCCTATTTTGTAACCTCAATTATAAAAATAACAGTACACTTTTTCAAATCTCAAAGCTTTTAAATATATAATGTATGCATTATTTATATTGTTTTATTTAAAAAAAATACCAAGCATGTTTGCCCCCAAAGCATGTTGGATTTATCCTTCACAGATACGGGTTTTCAAAGGTATTTTAAAGTTCACTATCTAAGATATTTAAAGACAATATCTCAACAATATCTCAATATCTCAAAGTCCTGAATTAAAATTCACCACACGGTTGTCTTGGTATGTGTCTTGTGTTTACCAAACTATAGTTGCATTAGCAAAATCCTGACTTAATATGCCATTTGTTATTTTCTCAGTACTGTTAATGAAATCATAGAAGCATAGATAGGTATGGGCTGTATTATAAAACTGGACTGTGGATTGAGATGTAACTCAACATATTATTCCAGTTTTAACATTTAAATATACATATTTGTTATAAAAATAGCTAAAATAGTTATTAATTAATAATGACATAGAGTCAAGTTAACTAGACCAACATGCTGTACTACCAGATAAATGGAAGTTCCACTGTAACATTCTCTTGTATTCTACTTGGTTTAATGTCCTCTGTAGTAGATACTTTGTAGCAAGGTTTACGTGCAATTGTTCACATCATGTTAATGCTGATGTCGTGCTTTATGTGGCCCCTGCGAAACCATCTGGCAAGTGTCTGCTTGATCTCCCTGGTCCTCAGGCAGTAGATGAAGGGGTTTAGCAGTGGAGGGAGCAGGCTGTAGAGGAGGATCAGGGCGATGCGGGCGTCTGTGTTCAAGTTGAACGGAAGGACGTTTCCCGTGTAGACACAACACCGTGGGACATAGAACAGAGCGATGATGGACAGCTGGCTGCTGCAGGTGGAGAAAGCCTTCCATCGATTCTGTGAGAGAAGGGATGAGGCCAGGGAATGACACTGAGGAACTATGGATAGGGGTTGGTAAAAACACATTTCAGAGTAGGAGGTGAAATTTTGTATATGAATGAGCAATGGAGTCTGAATCTGTTTGAAGTATAAGACCAAGAGCTGCATAAAAACATATTTAAACATCCATACTAAACCATTTGAAACAAGTTTGTAAAAAGCTGGCAGGCCGTGGAGACAATCTCACCCCAGTGATATCACTACGGCCAGATTCCTTGATATAGAGCAGTAGTTCTAAAATGAGGGTATCTACTTCTATTTAGGCTTAACATTTAATACAGTTTCTAACACCATATCCTATGTTTTGTGTTTATGTCTGGCAAAGGGGGGTCTGGATTTGGGTTTGGAAAATTGAATAGGGGCTACAGATAAACCAGTTGTACAGAGCACCAGACTGCGATAGTAGGCAGAACACTTTGTGGGAAAGAGTCTGTATTCCTCTGAGTGGCCCACGCCCAAGGAATGTAACCATAGTGATGTCACTGGGGTTTGATTCTTCGGCCTTCCTGCACCTCTGTCTACAGCAGAGCCACATGGCGCCACAACAAAGTCGTCGCACACATCATTTCTCGTGCCAATTAAAATGTGCAAAGTCCTCCCCTCTAACGCTGTGGTTGTTGGCATGTGCTCTCCAGGAACACATTTGTTGGAATTTAGTTATTTAGACTTCCTGCCCAGAGCACTATATGGCTTGTAAACCCACGTAATGTACACAACCGTGTACGTGACTTCAGCTAATCCCTCCAGAACACAACCAAATAAATGCCCCCCTTTTTCTAACCACAAAGGCGCTGCTCACTTTTGTGGGGCTCATCTTCAAAAAGGTTGCGATGATGTTAACATAGGAGAAGATGATGAAGGTGAAAGGTATAAGCAGAACAGACAAGGCAAGAATGAGCGACACATTGGTCTCCACGGTTGTGTTGGCACAGGCCAGTTTGTTCATGGACGTGGTGTCACAGTAGCACTGGATGATCTTGTTGGGCCCGCAGAAAGGCATCAGGCTAGTCTGCACGGTGGAGACGGTAGGAATAACAATGGCTGACACCCAGGAGAACACTGTCAGGCCATTCATCACACGGTTGGTCATTATCTTGGGGTACCTAACAAACAATAACTATCAGATCAATGTTCAATACAAGTATTTCCTCTTCTAAAGGTAATTATTTACTCTCAGTTTTATTTTCTGTTGGCACGCTGTGAGACAGAATGTCATGAAATCTAAGATATGGTGAAAAATATCACTTAAACATTTTTGTTTAATCACAATTAATTTGTGGTGTGAGCTAACAGAATACAGTCAGACACTTTAATAACCTGTTCATTCTACAGCACAGTGACTCAATAGTACCATACCAGATGTGATGTGTCTACATGTGTGGAAGCTATTGACAAATGAGACCCATAGCTGTGGGTATCGATATCCATTGTCATGTCTTTACTACTGGAGATAATAGCAGCATGCACATCTTGTTTAATGACATGTACAAACAAATTTATTATTTAAATATAAATAAATATACAATTCAATTAACGTAAAATATTAAACTATATTTGAACGAGTAGCTAACTTTTATAAATTTTTATAATTACATATAATAAATACAATCTACTAAACAGAGGCAGATTATATATGCAAATAATGTATTAACACAAATGTAAAATGGAGTGAACACTGTGTATCACCTGAGAGGGAAACAGATGGCTAGGTAGCGGTCCAATGCCATGGTCATCATAATGAAGGAACCCAAGGTGCCAAAGTAGTGAATCAGCAGCCTTTGCATGAGGCAGGTGTAGAAGGACAGTGACCCTGCATCCCACCAGTAGCGGGCTATGAGCTTGGGAAGGGCCACGGTGCAGAAGCCTTTTGATATCAAAACATTTTAATAGAACATATATACACAAACCTCCAAAAATAAAATAAATAAAAATTTGAAATAAAGACAATTATTCTAATGCTTCGAAGGCCTGTTGTTACTTTCAGATGAAAAAAAGTCAACTTAACAAAATATATATTCTTCAGAAAACCAAAATGTGCATTTATAAAAATATATAGTACAAGTTTAGAACAGGTCACAGGATATACTGTATGCTAATGGAGAGGTTGTTGGTTCCATTCAGAGATTAAAAAGATCCCTTAAATCCTACCTGCTGCTAAACAATTGTACTTTGTCATTATAGATAACAAACAGAAATACTAAAAACCAAGGGCCAAAAAAATGATCCACCTTTAAATAACTACATTGAAAACTCACACAGGGTTATCAACTGGAAAATGGATAGCTGCACGCCATCATCCTTACCGATGTCTGAGAGCGCCAGGCTCACCATGATGATGTACATGGGCGTCTGCAGGCTGCGCTCCACAGCAAACACCACCACAAGCAGAATGTTCCCCACCACCGTGGTCACATAGAGGATGAAGAAGAACCAGGCCACCAGGCCAAAATACTGTGGCTGGAGACCAGGGAAGCCCACGATGACAAACTCTGTGACACGCTGTGTGTAGTTCACTGACTCCATACTATAAACACAAATAAAGAATTTTAGATTAGACATTTCTAGATAAAATAAAAAAAATACTATTAGTAAAACCAACCCTGGAGAGGCATACAGAATGTGCATCAAACAGACTTATACTATAGAAACAAATATCAATCAAATAATCATCTGATCAAATAATGATCAGATGAAAGTTGACAGTATCTGCCAGTACAACATGTACACAATAATAACTACTGTAAATAATAATACCTTCTCAGCATGACTATACCTCATGATTTGATGTCCACCAAAAAGTGGGCTTATACAAACTTGTAGACATGTATTAAATCTATGTGGGAGTGGTGGTGTGTGAGAATAAGGTTGGGCGTATTATTTTTAGATGTTTGCCAATTGTCCTTGTAGTCGTAATGTGTATTTTCTGGCCACTGGGATATGTGCGTGTGTTCCAACAAATTGCGTATTTGTAAATTGTAACTAAACACAATTACATTATGGCTTTGACTGAAATGTATGTAGTCCTACACACAATGTTTGGGGAAAAATAAAGGTTATAATATTAATATTTAAATGTGGTCATAATAGGTTATGGGCACTCTAAGGCCACACAGACCCATTCACAGCTGGGTGGCTGGCGTGTTCACGCAACTGCGTGTGTGTTAATAGGCTGTTTGCTATTTATCCGATCCGTGTCTTATATTGCCAATAAAGGCTACATCAGTCAGCCAAGTATAGGCTCCACTGCCCTCCTTCAAGTGCCAGAATGAATGCATTATGCTGTGATGTTACTTTACTCATGTGGACGTTTGATGTGATCATTTTCTATTATACATCAGATGTGCAGATATAAAGTAGGACTGTACATGCTTGCAGTTATGAATGTTTGTTTTCAAGAAGACTCAAAACAACAACCCCCCCCCCCCCATAAATTAAAAGAAAAGACAACAGAGACCCCCTAAAAGCTGTGGTATAGTTTAACAAGACAACGTTTAAAAGTCAGTATGATGAATATTTCATGAAATTTCTAATGACACTAAATGATATGTCATGAATTCCTGCATTTGTTGGCCTCAATGTTTCCTTTTTGTACTATGAAAACAATGTTGGCCTTCACCATTCCTCTACTAATTGAGTAAGAATTGTAGCAACTATTTCATCATCATCATCATCATCATCATCACCACCACCTGAGCAGGGGAGAGGATGTAACTGGAGGACTGTTGTGTCCTCCAGCTCTCTCTGGACCAATTAGCCCAGTTAGTCATAACAGGTTCCTGAGGGACAGTAACAGGCAGGGGAACAACAGAGCGATAAACATGTTAGGTTTCTGTTGTTATGTTGCGATTCAGGGGAACTCCCTTGGGCTCCAGCCTGCTGAGGAGTTGGCACCACTAGCACATTTGACTGTGCTGACCTCTGAAGTGACACGCCATCCATAACAAGAGACAGTCCTATGGAAGGAGCCATACTATTAGCTGTTTCGGCCCATGCCATGTCACCCATCACTGCTTTACATGAGCATAGGGTTGGATAGGCTAGTAGTGGCTAGAGTGGTTGACTCCCACCTGAAAGGAGTTGTTTGACCCCTACCTGCTCCTTAAATGAAGAAGATAAAAATTTGTATTTGTATTATGTTGCTTGGATTAACATGTACCAAATGCATTTAAGTCCCTTTGACTGCTGAGCTTTGAGGCTTCCCTCTCACTAATCTAAGAAAAAGTCCCTTAAGTTTATCCAGACATCTCATCATCAGTAAATATGTGTTCAAATTCTATAAACTGGAATTTTCTTTGGAATTTTTTTTTTCTCAAGTTGAATACGCTTTAGCTGTATGTGTCACGTTCGCAGGTGGTTAGGACCCAAACACATGACAACAGAGCAGACTTATAACTATCTTTATACAACAAAAGTGCACAGGCAGGTACACACATCACAACAAAAGACAAAATGGCAATGAACCGACAAGGACTGAAATAGATGAACACAGGACAGGCCATTGGGCAGGTGAAAACAATAGACAATATACTTGAGGCAGGCAGGCAATCACAGAACTGGGATGAAGCAGACATTATCATTAACATTTGAATTTGATGACGTACAGTATGAGTGGACGTAGTGTACTGTTATAAACCAGCCAGCTCCTGTGGTGATTTTTTTATGGATATGACGTGTAGTTCTGTTTTTAAGCCCATAAAATGCAGTTTTTTAATAAAAACTAGAATTTTGTCAATATTATTAACACCAGCATTGAAGTGTCTCATCACAGATCAATCCTATTACTTTGTTTACAGTTCAAAAAACACATTATAGTATGCACTTACACTTTAAACAGTCCTCTGTCCAAATTCATGGCTTATTAATGCATGGTATTATGTAAATAATACATAGAAATGTTATGATGAAAAGTTTAAAAATATAAGTATACTGTATAACAATATAATTTGATTTATTTTTCATTTATCAGGCAGACAATGCCAAGGGAACTGATTTGGCCTCTTAATTAGTAATTAATTAATTAATTAATTGACAATACTTCAATATTAGCAATCCCTAAGGAGTATACATTATATCTCCTCAAGAGAATCTCAGTTCTAAAGGTAACACAGCTCTAAGGCTCCAAGAGGGGAAGCTAAAAGAGGTACAAACGTACGCAATTACCCAAGTGAGGCACAAAAGATAAAGAAAAAAGAGGAGAATAAATAGTAATTCCAAACTGAAACTCCGCCTGAATCTAATGATACGGTAAGTCTAGCCTACTGTATGAGACACACCTCCGGTAGGCCTACAGTAGCAACTCCGGACCCGAGGACAGTTGAAGAAAAAAGTTATGACAATGTTGATAGCGATTATCGAATATGATTTTGACACGGCCCATTTCATGATGGTGATATAGCGATGTTGAAGCTGCCTTACTCCCAGAAGATGATAATATAAGTGACCGTCTCTCTCGTCAACATGACTATGAATAGCCACAAGATAAAGAGCGCTTCTTGCTAGTGATGAAATGGACACATTATCTATTTTAATTTTAAGCTTGGGGTTAACATAGCCTTTCATAGCCTAT
Source organism: Speoplatyrhinus poulsoni (assembly GCA_025447795.1). NCBI lineage: Eukaryota > Metazoa > Chordata > Actinopteri > Percopsiformes > Amblyopsidae > Speoplatyrhinus > Speoplatyrhinus poulsoni. Next base: position 10,535 of record JAOEGT010048511.1, read on the forward strand.
TTCATGCCAAAAAAATGGTGCACATATTTAATGACTTTAATACATTACCATAAGCTCACCGCCCTTCCGCCTACTGTATGGAAGTTAAAGAAAAATGATATGAGACAGGACAGGCAGAGAAAGACAAAAAATAAAAAATAAAAGAGGCAGGCATATAAAGATAGAAAAGGTTGGCTAGGCTACAGCATATATCCCTGCTAATAAATCCATCATAAACCAGCATGAATTCCATGCTGGTCCAGGCTGGTTCATACTGGGTAGTGCTGGTGTAGTGCTGGTCCAGGCTGGTTCATACTGGTTAGTGCTGGTCCAGGCTGGTTCATACTGGGTAGTGCTGGTGTAGTGCTGGTCCAGGCTGGTATACCAGCACACCAGCACCCAGCATGGGATGCCGGGGTACCAGCAAACCAGCATCCCATGCTGGTTTGTGACCAGCAATGTTTTTTTTTTAGCAGGGTTAACAGATTAGCCTGTATGAATTTTGTTTGCATTAATCTATTAACCTCTTCTATAATACATTAGGGCCTAACGATTTGGGGAACATTTGCGTATAGTATAAGAAATCACACCTAGAACGGGTGCTAACACATTAGTACATGAGCGGGTGAGACCCTTCAGACTGAGAGCAAAGGTGACAAGGTGAGATATCAGCTAATGAAACACTTATTATGCTGTTATTATGGTGCTTCATTTTAAACCTGGACAACATTTTCAGTCAAAACAATCTATAGAACAATGAGAACAATACGTACAGCATTCAATTACAATATAATATCCAAACAGTAGATATATTTAACATATTCAATGCTCCGCCTCCCTCGCTGGCTCTGCCTCCACCTGCCGCCATCGGCTCCGCCTCCTGAGCCGGCTCATCCTCCTGTCCCGCTGCCTGCAGAGCCCGCTCACCTCCCTTTGTCAGCCCCTCATCCGTTTGCTGAGCTGGCTGCGCCTTCACCTCCATTGACTCCACCCCTGGTTCAACCACTAGTTCCGCATTAGAGTCGGCCTTCTGACTCGTCCTCATCCATCCCGCCGTCCTGCCCGGTGTTCCGGTCAGCCCCCCGACCGGACCCACCTGTTGACCCGGCATTCCCACCGGCCCCCCGACCAGTCCTGCCAGCCTGCTAGGCCTTCCGGTTAACCTCCTGAACTGTCCTGAGAATGCCCCACCGTCTAAGGCAGTCTCCTGAGCCCTGCCTGGCCCATTTCTGGGGGTGTCTGGGTGCGGCCCCTTGGGGAGGGGGTACCGTCATGATCTGCCGTCAAACCCAGGCTGGTTGTCTGGTTTTGTCTGTTTCCTTGTGTTTCTGTGTGTCAATTTGCTGTCGGCCTGTTTCAGCCCAGCATGTGTGATGCCTGCCCCGTGTTGATTGTCCATTAGTTTCACCTGCCCCTCGATGTTCCCTGCCCAATGGCCTGTCATGTGTTAGTCTATTTCAGTCCTTCTGTTTTCTCTCGTCGTCGGTTCATTGTCAATTTGTTCTGTTTATTCTGTTAAATAAAACCTGTGAGTACACGCCTTGTCGTGCATTTTGGGTCCTACCTACCTAATATTGACACTTTAAAAAGCCAGAATTGTGTTATGTTCCCAATGGATTTATCTGAAGTTTAATGTCCGACTTGGTCATTGAGTTATGTTGGTGTTGTGAAGGTTGTTGTGCATGTCAATCATAATACAGGTATTTCTTGTCAAGTAGGCAGATCTTGACACAGACCAACTTTACGCAAGTAAAGGCTGGGTTTGCGAGTCAACATTACCAGGGATCCTGACTATGTAAGGTTTGGATCCAAAAGCTGGAACGTACATTAACAAGAGTAACTATATTCATTGATAGATGTATACCTTATTGCACAGTGTGCTGTAAAAGTGTTGGCAGATCTCAGATTATATTACTACAATAGACAAATGTATACAATTTAAGAAGGGACACATTGTCATTGATTAAAGTGTCACTAATAAAGTAGTAAACTCACCAATGTGGGATTTCGACTTTGCGTTTAAATCGATTGTTTTGGGATCTTATGATGATAATATTTGTCTAAAAGAATTATGTTGACATTTACTGGTACGGTAGATCTGTGCAAAGCAGGCAAGTATCATATCCTATAGCACTTACTGACTAATCTTTGGTTGTTTTGTGTATAGTATTGTTTAAACAAACATTCCTGATTATAAAGATTAGTCTCTTAAATTAGGTGAAAACCCAGAGTAGCATGGAGAACTAGGCTATTGCTATTTTATTTTTTTACTGAACTCAGGTGTACATAGATATTTCAGCGTATTCAGAGTACTGTACTCATAGGGCATATTGCTATTACTATTGAATGAAGTCTTGCAAAGGCACAACTATCTTCTAGGGTACTGTAGGCCAGGGTTCTATAATCCTGGTGCTGGAGGGCCACTGCCCTGCATATTTTAGATGTCTCCCTGCTCCAACACACCTGACTCAAATGAATGGGTCCTGATAACAAGCTATTCATTTGAATCAGTTGTGTTGGAGCACTAAGCTTTGACTATGTTGAATTTGCTTTAGGGAACAAAATCGGCTGAAAATATACATTGTGAATAAAGCCTAAAGTCTTATATAGTAACTCAATTTGAACAGGGCCCTGGTCTGTTTTTATGTTAAAATTTAAAATGTTCTATCCGTGGGAGGTGAGATCTGCTGAGAAAATTACAATTTGTGTCCCATTATAAAAAGTCTCTTGCTTTTATAATTCACTCATGTTTTGCTCCTCTTTAGATTTACAAAGTACTGTAAACCCTGTTATATATCAGTAATTCCAGTTAATTTAATACAGTAAACACACAAGACAGGGAGATGTACTGTACAGCAGAATAAGTTAATTCAATCACCATTTGGTATCCATTTTTGCCACCTCTTTGTATTTTGTATGGTTTACACACAAATTCCCATGTGATGAAAAATATACTATTACATATAGATATAACTAGTAATTATGTATTATATATTTATTGAAATTGTTAAGGTAGGATTTATTCTAAAAAATATATTTAATTTACATTTCAGAATCAACAGTTTATATTTTCACATACTTTATTCAGATGTAAGGAAACTCATTTATTGCTCTGCACTTATTTAGAGAAAGATGCTAATGAACTCAATATTCTCAGCTCCCTTGCTGTAATGTTGCAACAAATGTCTCTAATGACACCATTAAGGATATGTTTGCTTATGGTGTTCCAGAGGCTAGTCTCTGCTTCTCATTACCTCCAGTCAAGTCTTAGAGAAGTTTGAGGGAAATAATTGGATGCCTCACAAAGTGGAAAAACTTAACTACAGTACAAACTACAGCCTGATCTGGCAAGCATGAAGTTGTGACAGGCTTCAAGCCCACGCACTTGGGTTCTAGCATTCAGCGTTGTACTGACAGCTACAGGTGTGGTTTTGGTGTGACAGTAGCCCATGATTGACAGTGACAGATCGATGGTTCGTCCATTCACTTGCCAAGTATTTTTTGAAAATGCCTGCCCTTTTCAAACCCTTTCAATGGACGGCTTCCCAGTGGTCTGTGTAACAAACCATCTGGCCCGTCAAGGTACCAGTACCAGAGGGTTCAGTGAGTACCAGAACAAATAAAATATGCTATTTTATATTGGCGAAGTTAAATGTTTAAGTCATAGTCCAGATGTAATCATTATAGATGTCAATAAATATCAGTATTAACATTAATATTAGTATGTAAGAAATAAACATTGCCCTCACCCTCCTGTAATTTTCCCATGTGGGCCTCTTATTAATTTAGTGAATGCCTTGATAATAGAGAATCCCATAAGGAATAACATAATTCTTAAATTGAAGATAACATCAGTTCTGAGAGTACTAGGCTCTAATAGGGGCTGTAACAGACCCTAGGGGAATGCTAAATATTGTTTTAGCAAAGGGAATTAATTAAGTATTTGGAGTATGCTGTTTATGATACATAAAATATAAAATCAAATATTTAAAGGTATGCAATAATCACAATTATATGGTTGTAACTTCAGGATCCGCACCCAATGAGGTGCTCCTCGTCCATGTTCTACATTGCCAGTGTTCACCGTCCATACTTAGATCCTGGCGAGATGTACTCACTATCACTTTTGATAAATGTATCTGCTAAGATAATTTTCTATATTCATAACTGAAACAAAGAGTACTTAATCCAACAGAATATGCATTATGCACTACAGCCTAAGGCCGAAAGGCTGGTGTGGCTGAAGTCCCTAAATCAAAGTTTCTGAAATATGTTGCTATAAATATGCATATTTTTATTAAAATATGATTATTGCCAAATAAACTTGAATTCCCAACCATATACTGTATGGTGTCCAATCCAGCTCTAGAGTAATTCATGAAGGTTCAAGACAACTTGGCCAGTATTCACAAAGCATTTTATCTTTCTGCTGAGTAGGTACTCCTAAATCGCAGTTAAAGTTCCAAACTTAATGTTCTCTTCTAAACTATATTCACAAAGCTGCTGAGACCAACTAAGGAATTGGGAGAACTGTTAACCTAAGAGATAGGGTGTGGTTCACCCTGTTGGTATGGATGACGACGTGTTTCATGAACATTGATGGGCTGAGAGAGAATGGGTCTGCCAAACCTTTCAAAAATTTTAGTAGGCTTCATTGGCAGCTAAAAGAAATCTACATTTACATCATACAACCTTGAACTATAGAGCCATAATGTGTTTAAGGTGAGCAACGTGTAGCAAGAACAAGTGAGAGCTAGTGTTGATGATGTGACATAAGGACAAAATAAAAACTATGCCGTTCAAAGTGGGTAAAGGTGTAATGGTACACAATTAACACAATTAGTGTTATAAACAATGCCACACTTACTCTATCTACCCCATCACACGGGAACAAATGTGGCCAGTATTAAATTGCAAATACAAATGTGGAACTTAAATGCAACATCACAAATTAACACGAGGGCAGAATTTAACTGTAGCTATAGTTCCACGAAACTACTCTAAATGAATGAGTTAAGTCAACTCACATCTTTGCCTGCCACGCTGGCCTGCCCACCTGTCAGAGGGTTCTGAAAAGGGCCTTGCCAGAATCAACAATTAGCGCTGGAATTCTTTGCAGTCTCAGGCAAGGGCAGACACTGCAGAATTAAAATGACCAACAATTGCCACAGGTACAGTAATAGGACATTAGGCCAATTACACCAGACCACAATGTTATATTCTCATTCAATGTATTTAGCCTACAGTATACAATTAATATGTATTTATACATAAATTAACCTCTCTATACATGTCATGGCAGTATTTATTTTGAAAAATATGCATTTATTTTTAGTAGGCTCCATGGCTCTATAATCTATTGCCTCAGTGGTGTACATTGTCAGTGGGCAATCAGAAAAGAGCATAACAGGGCTGGAAGGGACCCTCCATGTGCTTTTATTGTCACATACACATACATGTTGTGAAATTCATCCTCTGCATTTACCCCATCACTCAAGGGAACAGTGGGCAGCCACTGTGCAGCGCCCGTGGACAAACTCCAGATTGAAGCCAGTGTCGCTGGTCACATGACACTGACAGGAGAATGAACCTGACACATTTTTTTGATAGTGGGGAAAACCGGAGCACCCGGAGGAAACCCACGCAGACATGGGGAGAACATGCAAACTCCACACAGAAAGGCCAGGGCGACCAGGGTTCAAACCGGGACCTTCATGCTGTGAGGCCAAAGTGCTATCCATTGGCCACTATGCTGCTCCTTGGTGACTTAGGAGTCCTCTTGACTAACTTTTCACTGATTTACTACCTAATTTTAATTCTCCTGAATTGACATGTTAGGAGTTACTGTTAGATGCTTTGCGAATACCAGCCACAATGTACTTATTGTTGATTTCAAAGTTTAATAACTAATAATCAATAAGATTATTGGACTTAATGTAGAATATTTGAAAACGGCTGTATAACTGATCCAGTGATAATACTCTCCCCTCGCATTCTACCTCGCCAGTGTAAATATAAAATAATCAATTTGTACATAGAGGGGAAAAACCAAGAGAAAGTTCCAGAATTTGGCAAGTTTGCAAGGTTGTGTTTTCATGTTGTGACCCAGCCTCCTGAGTCCACACACTACCAGTAAACATTTGCCTGATTACATACCATATAATTAGGTCTCTGATGGGACACTTGAGATAACGATATGTTTTTGTGATGACAGTGTGTTAATTAAAGTAAGTAGCATTACAACATCAAGTGATGTAATACTTATTGTCAAGAAACATTTATTTGTACACTATGCCATTTCACTCTACACAAGGTATTACAATCTCCTTTATACAAATTAGAGAATAAGTTAATTATATAATTACTTGCAATGGCCAGAACCGTTAGTACAGTAGTTATTCGAAGCCACAGATTGTCATAAAATAAATGATTACATACTGTATATTGCAATATATTGAAAATACCCCTGAAGCAAATTCATGTCATAATGTTGATGCTAGGCTGTGGTAGCCTGCAGCCGGTTCCACCAGCAAGTTTGATCCAAAATTGTATGTAAAGTGCATCTTTACCTTACTTTAAGAATAGCTTCAACCAGCGGCGCACTTTATTTGCAGTTGCACCAGGATCACTCTCGAAGCTGGCCGCCTTCAGACAGTGACACTGTTACTGACACATAATGATCGCTAGATGGCGTTTCACAGATGGAGCCAATGGTTTGGTCATAAGATCACTTGCGGCTGGTCAACCAACCAGTGGCCACTATAACGCATATCTTGATAGTTCAGCGGCTACCTATTCTATTATTCAGAATTTGTCCGTTTTATTGGCCATTGTGAAAACACAGCGCACAGCTGGGGCACAGCTGTTTTTTCTCATTGCATGTGTAAAAGACAATAGTGTTTTTCATAAATGTAGCCTATCCAATATAGCAAATATCACGGCAATGTTATCTTTCACTGGGACAGACCCTCTGTTCTTGTTATCAAAGAAGAGCATGATATCTCGCAATGTATCTTGTGACATTGACTCTTTGAAAAAACGCCAGAATTCAACATTATTACTTTTCCTCTTTAGCCTAGAGTGCCTGATGGCTGTTTTCTCATTAAGTATTTGCAATGTTGACTATGTCTCAGTGGCACAGTGGGAGTGTGCTTTATGGTCCAAAGAAGTCCAACACTTTAAATACATTTAGGAAAAGAACTTGAAGAACAAACTTTCATCAGCATTAGGTCTAAAAGCCAGCCTCTGTCATGATAAAGGTATATGCCAATTTCGATGGTATGGGTAACCTACATTAACCGGACATGCCAGAGGAATTGTTGTCACATGTCCATCTGGGAAACTGTTTGTGAATGGCTGTATTTTCAAATAAATACTTGGCAGTTTATTGGATGAACCATCTGGTCATTTTCATTGTTGGCACCATGGTCGGCACACCTAAACCATGCCCATATAGCTATAAACTGATGAAACTGATTGAAAAGGTCAGTTGCTACCAGACTGATTCTCACGGCGAAATTAAACTGAAGCTTGCGAGACCGGATAAACTTACACATCCACTAGGTCTCTCCTTACCTGCACTCATCGATCGGTTGTTTTGCTGTGGGTGGAGACCACTTGTTATCTTTCCCTCTCTACCAGCCTCCTTTCTCTTCATTTAAAAAATAATTATCTATAGGCCGGTGATCTTTGGAATATGAACAGTTACAGTACGGTAGCCTACGGTACAACAATGGCAGAGTGCCAAAACCGCAGCGGGATGGAGAAATGAGAGCCTTGTGAAAATCTCACTTTATATTGATTCTGTATGACTATATTTATTGTATGCTGCATTGACTGTCTTGTTGAAAACCATACTTCCAAAGCTAGTTTAGCCTAGAAAAATGTTTAACGATATTAAAGGTACCGTGGTTGTACTGTATGGTTAAATCAAAAGCAGATAGGTTGTGAATCCAGATTAGTTTGATTAGCAACCGGTAGCTCTTCAACACATCTGTTATGACTATGAGCAGCTAAAATAGCCTATTTCTCGCCTTTAGAAATAAAGTCACAAAGGGTCTAAAAAGTTGCTACAAAATCAAGTGTGAAATTTGCCAAGTTGGCAACACTAAAGTCTGAAAAGTCGCTACATCAAGCTAAAAGGTTGCCATGTTGGCAACACTGTGTTTATGCTAATCTGTCGCGATGCAGGTGTAAACAATAAATAAGAGTAGGACAGCATTAGCATTTTGGTTATCTCCACCAGGATGCCAGAAAAGCTGCGCCGGAGGTGTGAGTTGAAGATCTCACAGGCAGGGGCCTCCTCCAGACATTCCCAGTTCACCCGTTTGGGCTTATCAGGTCTGTCCAGAGTCTTCCCCCACCCCTTGACCCAACTCACCACCAGATGGTGGTCGGTAGCCATCTCTGCACCTCTCTTCACCCGAATGCCCAAAACATGCGACCTCAGATCAGATGACACAATCACAAAATCGATCATCGACCTTCGGCCTAGGGTGCTCTGGTACCACGTACACTTATGAGCATCCTTATGTTCAGAAGCACAGAAGTCTAACAGCAAACGCCCTCTCAGGTTTAAATCAGGGAGGCCTCTCCAGGTGTCCATCATTGCCCACGTGTGCGTTGAAGTATCCCAGCAGAACTATCAAGTCCCCTACTGGAGCCCCATACAGAACTCCCTTCAGGGTCTCCAGGAAGACCGAATACTCCAAACTGCTGTTTGTTGCATATGCACAGACAACAGTCAGAGTGTTGCCCCCCGTTGCCCCCCACAAACGTGGGGGGCCAGTAGAGGTAACCATAGAGGTAAGCCCCACCAGATCTAAATGGTACTGATCCACCTCCCGCACAAGTTCTGGCTCCTTCCCCCACAGCGAGGTGACGTTACACGTCCCCAGAGCCAGCCTCTGCTGCCCGGGTCTGGTCTGTTGAGGCCCCTGACCTTCGCTGCCACCCATATGGCAGCGCAGCCGACCCCCACAGAAGGGTGCCACGTTGCTTGTTCGGGCTGTTCCCGGCTATACCTAAAATTAAATATACTTTTTATAAATATACAATAATACCAGGTAAATGTATAGCAAAATAAGTTTACTTATAATGACAAATATTAAAAGATTTACAAAAAAATACAATTAACATACTTAAAACTAAGTACAAAAAAGTAAAAATCTACTTTTAGTATACCTTGTACACATACATTATAGGTTTAATATATATTAGTATACCATTTATTAATCTGGGATAGGTTTAGGCTGATATCAAGCCAAATGCTACAAAAAAGCACATTCTTTTAATGTTACCCATAAGGTCTGGCCACATAAGAAAAAAAAAATAAAACAGCACCTGTATCATCTAAACCCCTGAGGGTGGTTATACATCCATGGATGGTGGATGGTTGCTTTAGCCAATCAGTAAGATGTGTTGACAAAATGGCTTACACCTAGAACCAGAACAGCTATATACAGTGTCTACAAGAACACAAGACTGAGCTAAAATTAACTGACAATCAGTGGCAAAATGGACTTCTTCAACTCTGCTCTCGGAAGGAACATCACTTTTGTACGTCCTGCATTTTTCATAATTAAAGGTTTTTCAGGGATACCAAATATGAAGTACTATTACATATTTCTTTTTTTTGTTTACATCATATGTGTGCTGGGAAACTCTGCAGTAATGGCTGCAATATACCTGGATCAGAACCTAAAAACTCCTAAATATATTGCCGTCTTCAACATGGCATTTGTGGACCTGTGTGGAAACACTGCTCTGGTGCCAAAGGTTCTTGACACTTTCCTGTTTGA
>JAOEGT010048530.1:6345-20301 GCA_025447795.1 Speoplatyrhinus poulsoni
GCACAGGGAATGGTCTAGAAGTACAGGGCGTATGCACAGGGAATGGTCTAGAAGTACAGGGCGTATGCACAGGGAATACTCTAGAAGTACAGGGCGTATGCACAGGGAATGCTCTAGAAGCATGTCTGGCAGAAACAGCCCGTGAAGAGCAGCCTAAAGGAGAGGGGAGGCATCCTGAGACACTGCCAGGGACTTGTAGTGTTTCCCCTCAACGCCAGGAGATGGACTGGCAGCAGATGCTACAAATGGTCATGTTCCTCAAAGACGAGGGCAACTTCTTACTGAAGGAAACACGCTTCCAAGAGGCTTCTGAGAAGTTCAAGGAGGCCATAGAATACATAAATATCCTCCAGGACAAGGTCAGTGGCAGCCTGGCAGGAATGAATGTACTGGCTGTTAATATAGTGTATTATAAAAAGACAATATTGTAAAATTAGGTTTTAACCAGATGAGCATTTGTAAAGTAGAAGAGAGAGTTCACGCAAAACAGTTCCAGGAAGTGCTTTGGGGGTCATTTGAACCGTTTGATACAGATAAACAACTACAATTTTGATAATTAGTAGTCAATAAATTCATCGATTTACATATATACGGTAATATATTTTATAGGGTGCTTCTAGAATACGCGGCTAACTTCCGGTAACTGGTACAAGTTTCCACGATCTGCAATTGCTGTGAAAAAAGGGTCCATTGGAGGAGTCAACGGAGTCAACAGAGTTAACTGTCTTCTACATGGCTCTGGGCATTTGTATTTCCAATGGATACAGACTCATTCACTATACTCCATTTAAGTGTGATTATTATAAAATATAATGTAAGACAGTGATCATTGTATTCTACTGCATATTGTATACTACTTTAACCATTTTTAATTGTCTTTTTTCAAAATAGTTGAGGTGTGGAATTTTAGTCTATTAGCAAATGGAGAGAAGTGAAAAGGCATCTATAAATATCAGCTGCTCTATAGATTTTCACACAGTCCCCAACTATTTCCGTCTTAAATTCATTTTTCTCACCTCCCCTGCTAGTCTTTCGCACCTCTCACATCCAAACCTCCTACCATTATGTCTCCTGCTCTCTCCGTCAACCCACGTCGCTTCACCATCTCCTCCATTACACCACTGTCCCTCATCAAGAAGATGTGTTACTCTTCTCATGTTATTCCTTTTAACACTCTGCCTCCACTGATGATCTTAAAGGGCCTGTAAAGGACACAGGTGTTAACGATAATGTGTCCTCCCAACGGATACCTTTATGATCGGTTCCTTTTGAATATCCCTTTCGGTATCGATATTACGCTGACCTCAAAAAGTTTACAGCATAGCTCTGCCTACTTTCAGCCTGACAAAAGGTCTAATTTCCCAGATTAACACCCAACCGCTGTGTGGCTTTACAGGCCCTTTAACACCCGTAAATTTAAATGGGGCTGTAAAAACAGATGGGCTGATTAAAACCACTTCTCAGGTTGAAGGCAGGCACTGCCATTTGTCCTCTGTCTGTGAGAGATGTGTACACTCCAGGACGGCAGGGTCTGACTTCAGGTCTGTTTTGTGGCGACGGATGGAGCTGCACCCTGACGAACTCGCTCGCAATACACACCCCATTCAAAAATCTGTTTCATGGTCATTTTTTTGGTCCAAACCTATCCCAAACAGTGTTTGCAGTCCGGTTAATTTCCCCGTCTGCATTGCTGCCTCTGTGCTATGTAGGTGGACCGGACGAGCGAAGACTGGGAGTCTCTGGAGAAGGTGCGTCTCCCGTTAACGCTCAACCTCAGCCAGTGTCTGCTTGAGCTGCAGCAGTACCAGCTGGTGGTGGAGCTCAACAGCAAGCTGCTAAGGATGCACAAAGGTAGACGCATGGTTCTAACACAGCAAGGGCATGTACGAATACTGTGGCCATGCCACGACCCCACCCCGCTGTGCTTCTGATTGGCTGGATGATTGGTTAGCTCTCTCTGGTTTATTGCATTAAAGGTGGGTAAGCGATTATAAGCCATTCATAGGATATTCAACGAATATCTCCTAGCTAGCTGACTGTTCTGTGTGAGTGCTGAGCCGGGTGTTTGTACACAAACCTGGCTCTGTAAATGGGAACATAAACACAAGTAGTGCAGAGTAGTGCAGACCGCATACATCTAGAAAGAAGATAATTTATTGTTAGATACCATAGGTTCATAAATATCAAGAAGAAATGATGAACCACTGTAAATGTATAGACCTCAAGTCAAGGTTGACTGAAACCCTTCATTTCTAAGAGATTCTGGAAGAAACTGGATACCTGAAATGAAGGAGGCATCTGATTAGTGAACCACAACAACTTGTATAACATATCTGTTGCAGTAGGGAAAGCAGGACTACTGTAATAACATGTGTATGTGTGGTTTAGGAGTGCCAATCAGAAGGCAGGCATTGCCGATGCTTTGCTTGTTCATTTGCACACATAAAAACAACCCTGTCTGTTCGATACCAATTAACTAACTAGCCGCAGCTGTGTTTTCTCTATAACGCATCAGTGAAAAGGTCCATGACAAATTGGAACAGAAGATGCTCAGTGAAAAAGAAAGGTAAAGCTCATATGGACAATATTTGACTCTACTGCTTTTGCTTGTAGTGACTATAGGTTTGTTATACAAAGTTTTTACCAACTATCGGGTAGTTGGTTAAAAAGAACATAGTAATTTTAGTGCAGCTGATCGATGCAGGCCAGCTCTGTTTTTTCTCTGTAAATTGATGCTTGTGCTCTGTACAAGCAGTTATTTGCGGTACTCTGAGCCAGAGTAAAAGATTCAATGGTAAAAGCGAGGTAAGCAATTATTCATTAGGCTATATGTATTACACTGTACAATCTATGTTTAGCGTAATTTACTGCATAATGAATGTTCTTTGGTGCTTTAAGAATTACTGCTGAGCACATAAACATTGTCTTAGTGAGTATTTACTCACATGCACATGCACACACGCGCACACACACATGCACACCATGTTGCTCTGAACAAGATCAAGATCTGTTGTAATTCCTGTCCCAAAGCAGCAGTCCATCCTGTAGCAAAGTTTGATTTCTTTGTTCACTGGAGACGAAAGAAAACAAACATCTTCAAACTGCACTGTCGAAACACTCTCTCATTCCCCTGACATACTACCAACATCACACTCGAAAAGGAATTCGCTGTTTTCTTTTATCAAACTGAATTATTTATTTTCTGCGATGAGGTGAAATGGGCAGGTTTGCGCTTTCCTTCGTCTTTGATTTAGTTGACAGTTTGTTTATTTTATTTTATTCTGTTGCTGAGTCACATATAGGCACTGACCTTTACTGGAGGCTATTTTATTACATTTTCATGCTGTAAAGTATTTATCATCCATTCACCTTCACTGCCTTTCAGAACTATGTATTACAATACAATGAAACTATTGTTAACCTTCTCCTGTTGGTGTAAGCATGCTCTCGTCTCCATGACCACAGGCAACGTGAAGGCCGTGTACCAGCGAGCGCGGGCACACACTGCCTTGTGCCACGAGGACGAGGCTCGCCGTGACCTGGTCACGGTGGAGCGGCTGGAGCCGGGGCTGAAGCCCGCGGTCCGGAAGGAGCTGAAGATGCTGGGGGAGCACGTGCGCGCCGCGCACGCCGGCCAGAAGAAGACATACAGGGACGTCACGCGGGAAAAGTGGGGTCCCGGCGGCACCGAGGCGAACGCCGCGGCGGGGAGCACAAGCGTCACGTTTGCACGTGTCGCCGTGGCAACCGGACGCGCTGACGACTAGAAGAAAAGAGCGGAAGAGGCGAAGAAGGTGCATGTGGCAAGACAGACAGGGAAGGTTCAATGCCAGTCAGCTGCAACACAGGGCAGCCTGAGTGTCCACCCCGACACAGGAAACAGGAGCAAATGATTCCCTATTAACCGGAAGGTGTGAGGGGAAAGGGAGGGAGATCGGTTAGGGAGGGATAAGGAAGCAGAGGGAGCATCTTATGATGAACAGCCAGGCGAGGAAGATGGTGCAGGCATGGCTTTAAGTTGTGGCACGAAACATTGCTTCTATCGCCAAGAGGCACACAAACCAAAGCACAAAAAGAAACAATATTAAGAGCACACATTTGGCACGTCACTGATTCATGCTTTATTATCAATTTCCCCGGGAGAGGATAGTTGAAGGCACATAAAATGCACAGGCGGACTTTGTATGCCAAATACAAACTTTTTATTTCTGTACACAAAGAGTAGAAAGCAGCCAGTAAACCACTCGTTATGAAAAAGTCCATCTTCAGAAAACATTTTGCACAGATTAAAAACACCAGAGAGACGATGGGAAGAAACACTTAATGTTATGTGTGAGAAAAATGACTTCAAACGAAATGTAAATCATTAAACATAGGCAACAAACCCATTGTTAATTATGTAAATTACCAGTGGATTTAAAAACTAAGTTACCTCCAGTCAGTATTATAAGTGGCCTCCACCGGCCTATGTAGATGTACTGTGTCTGTTAGGATAGCATTAATGAATCCTTGTTAGAGGTTAAGTGATGTCATAAGACTACACACAAGCACCACTGTCCTCATTACAATATTTGGTGTGTGACAAGTACAGGAGAGAGAGGGCTAGCACACAGGAATAATGGAATATGCGCCACGTGCATGGACCTACTATATGGAGGGTGAGAAAAACATAATGAGGTAATCTAGCATATGCTTTTATGCAAAGCGACATACAATGACAAGTATTAAGGACTTGGTCAACATTTCTGATTGGTGTCAACCACCATAACCACTAACAAACCCAGTCCCTGTATATCTCAGCAGCACATATTTTGTCTGCCATCACAGTCATTCTAGGAGCAGGGCATCTAGTGTATGTGAGTGTGCTCTAAATAAGTGGCATGTAGGGCATCGTGTAGGGGCTAGTCTCAGACTCTTCATCAGCACTACGTTACCTATAGGAGACTGTCTCTAGTCTCAGCCTCTTCATCAGCACTACGTCACATAAGAGACTGTCTCTAGTCCTAGCCTCTTCATCAGCACTACGTCACATAAGAGACTGTCTCTAGTCTCAGCCTCTTCATCAGCACTACGTCACATAAGAGGCTGTCTTTAGTCTCAGCCTCTTTGCTAGGTCTTAACATCTGATACACACACCCCTGTAAGCATGTCAGCACTATCAGGAAGTGGGGTAATATATTTAATTGGCTGTTAGCGATGTCACTCACATACGTAATTCCGGCACGATGCAATAGTCTTTCTGTTTATTTGAAGCAGTAACATATATTTATTTAACAGATTTATAAGACCTGCACTCATCTAATTCCTCAGAATGTAGTTGGTCATTGTGCATGTCAATCAATATACCTCTCCTGTCAACTAGGCAGGTCTTGGTGCAGTTAGCCAGTGCTGTGATCCAGACGTTAAGCAAGTTCTATGTATGAGTTACCTACAGAGCAGCCCCCATCCCTTCACAGATCTTTAATGGGGGAAAACCAGAAGCCTCACGTATCACTTATTCAGCAGGAGTCGTGGGCAGAACAAACCGACTGTCGGAACTCTGCTGCTTTGGTTTGAAGTCTGCTAGACTACAGCTGTGCGTTTGTGCGTGAGCGCGCGTGCACGCACGCCGGCCACCGAGCGTGCAACGCGCCGTGAAACTCTACTGAAATAAAATGCTCTGTGATGAAGTTGCCGTCTTCGTTGTGCATTCATTTCTCCCCTGCCTCTCCTGTAAAAATAAATGCAAGACACATGACGAGGCTAGAGCCTATGAACCTTTTCTCATCTTCTCCAACATCTGTCATTTTCTCATCATTCTGCGCGCAGGTGAAGGGCCGAGCAAACTGATACGTGTGTGTGTGCGTGCGTGTGTGTGTGTGCGTGCGTGAGGATGGGGGTTCTGTCAGTGTGCAATTAGATGTATGAGTACTAATATAGACATCCTCCATGAGTGAACATTTCTTGACAAGTATTTTTCCTCATCCCCCGACAGCAGGGAAGACAGTTGGTGTGACATCTGAGACACTACACTTTAATCTGTGCTGGGAATAAGTTTAAGTAAACCTACAAAGTGGAGGTAGGCAGTAACTCAGTGCTGTGTTGGTGTGTGTGTGGGGGGGACTTTGGAATCTAAACACCAAGCACACATCCTTCCCATAGGGTCATTACCATTTCCATTATGAACAGCACCACCTCTCAAACTCACAATCCTGCAGAACTGGCGTCCTTGGGGAGTGTTTCCTAGCAACAGTGCCAAAACTAAGAGGCGGGCGAGTACTGAGGAGGAGGATGTCAAAGAGGCAATGTTGGTTGCCTAGAGAGAGGCAGACTTGGGCTTTAAACGTATATCGTCAACTTAATAATGGCCTAAGTCATTGTTTTGACAATTATTTTGTTTTTGCCTAAATCAACGCCTCGTAATGCTTGCCACCTCTGGTAAAATCACCTACATCCTCAGTTGAACAGATACTGTGATTCTACTTATGTATTATACACCTAATGGTCTATGCCAATATTTGGTTCAGTTTTTTGTGTTTTATGAATAACCTGAAATAATGACGTAGGCCATTATTTTAGGAAGGAGACACTCTAATGTCCTGCTGGCTAAGTCTGCGTGTTCTTAACCCTCGCGCTGTCCTAAGGCATTTCAGCAGACTAGCAGCAGAGGGAGCAAACCGCCGAATGTCATATGTCCGTGTTGTGGTTGCTGCCCTCTACTGGCAAGTGCACCGGGTCATTATGACGCATAGTACAGCGCGAGGGTTAAAAGGTTAACATCAATTCATAACTCTATGCCGGTTTCGTGAGACATGACTGCCTGTGAACGCAGCAGGCCACTGCTCGCTTGTTTCCAGACAGCCTCTTGTCCGTTTCCTAGATCTCTGAAGCAGGCCCATCAAAGCGTTGGCTTCCCACCAGCCCTGGAGCGATAAATGAAATCTTTGCCTCACCTTTTCCTCTCCTGTCTCTCAGAGCTTCGCACCCCTCGAGCATCCCCGCCACCACGAGAGCCTTGTGTGAAGGCCTATCCATTTACAATACCCTGTGCTTTTCCACTGTTCCTTAACACGCATGTACTGTATGTGTATTACTGTGTGTGCCCACGCTCTAAAAGCAATGAGAGTTTGGTGGTTTGTGTGTTGTTCCTTGCCATGTCTGTAATTCTAAGGTAATGCCAAGCCAACCAACTCCTCTTCCATACCAATTAAGGCTTTGAAGATGAAACACTTCTGGCCAATACAGTAAGCGTTCTGTCTGGATAGAATGTGCTATATTTAGAATGAGGTGTGCAATATACTGTAGGGAGTTATGACCACTAACCTCTATAAATCTAAAGGAAATTACATAAGCATTGAAGAAAGTGATGTTTAGAGACTGTTGTTTGGATTAGTCACAGATTTCCGTTTCAAATCTACAAGGAAGTAGAAGTTATTAAGCGTGAAGTTGGTATGATGGCTGTGTAATACTGCCATGTCCTTCATCTTGGGAGCTCAAAGCCCTTGGCTCACCCCCATCCCAAACACACATGCTGACACCAGAGAGCAAGGAAGGGGGGATTGATCCCATAGATTTATAATGAAGATCCCCCTCTTTATTGTAAAATACACAGCTGCGTTTGAATGTCCAGCGTTCCATGCAAGTCAATGCGAAATGTCATGCAAGTCAATGTTAGGGTTCAGTGGACTGAACGCTCAATTAACTTTTTCACTGAACGTCTCCTTGAAAACGTTCTTGAACTACTTTCAAAGACATTTGCTGTGAGTGATGCTCAGTGACGTGTAGGAAGTGTAGTCGCATATTTACCTGGGTGCTTTATAAGTATGTGTGAGTATCAGTCATCATCACTATTTATTATTACCAAATGTCGCTTTTGTTACATCTTTCCATTTAAAATATATGCCGTCTTATTCTGTGAAATGCAAATCAAATATGTTGACAGCTATTTGGAACAGTGTACTACGCACCGACAGAGGTGGTTCTAGAGCTACGCTGGTTCTACCTACATCTTGTGCATCTGTTCTGCTGAAACACAACCATCTAAAGCAGTTAAACACAAACGATTGCTTCTTTGTTGTGAACGTTGTTCAACCCACAGACTCCTCCCTTTTGTGTAAACTGCTGTTCAGTCTACTGCCATTGTGTTCATTGAACTTGTAGCAAACGTTCCACCATCCTGAATGCAGGGTTAGTGACATAGGGGCACACGCCCACTTCATTAACTGGAACTGCTCCCACAGAAATGCATAACTGAACGTTGTTCTATCTTTGTTAGTATTCCAGTATATCTGTTGCCACTTATCAGAAGCCACTACCTCCAGTAAATCCCTCTGAGCCACAGCACTGCTCCAGATGAGAGACCTTATGTCCCCGAAACCTTCCAGTCAAAGGGCAGAATCACTGAGCGATGCATTGACGTCAAGACAGTGTTATTGTTGATCATCTGAACGTGTTATTGTTGATCATCTGGTGAACGTGCGTTTGCGTCTGCGTGGGTGGAGGTGTGTGAGGAGGAGAGGACTGCTAGCAGGAAGAAAGGACGTGTGTGTGTGTGTGTGTGTGTGTGTGTGTGTGTTTGCACAGAGAGGTGCTGTGCTAGCGGTCACTTTGGCTGTCCTAAATAAACCATGGGTTTAACTGATGTGCCTGTCCCACAGAGTAAATAAGCCTATTGCTGACACATTGCACTGCACAGCCACACGAGAGGCAGTCAGCCCCGATTCACTCAACACCAGTAGGCACCTCAAACCATATTTCAATACAAAATAAAACAAAGTTAACATATTCGTAAGTGGAAAACACAAACAGTCTGACGTTACCGGCATTCTGACACAACATGGGGATATCATTTTCACTCTGTATCCAAGTCCTTTTCACAGAAGGTCCAATTTGTGCTGAGTAGGATATAAAGCTTCACACCTCAAAACGACTACGCGTATGCTGGGTAGCACGGTTGTCTTGGCTGGGCGCTGACATTTCTTTTAACTTCGGCCTATTCCCTGATGGGCCTCTAACGTTAGCTTCTTTTGGCTGATAGCATACAGTAGTGCCAGGCTCTGCTGCTAATGTTAGCCGAGTTAGCTCGCACAGCTGGGCCAAACAGATGTTAGCTAGAGCCTTTAGCTGTTTGCATGAAAAAAGGCTATTAGTGCACACAGAGGTTCAGCAGAGGTTTCCCTCTGGGTACGCTAGCTTCTGTAGCTTATGTTGCCGGGGGACCGGGGCAGTGACCTCAGTCTACGGAGTCACCACGGTGTCACTCTGCTCTTCAGGGCCCCCTGGAGGCTAGATGAGTGCCGTTGCGCCTGAATAAAGGGGCAGAAAAATAAAATAAAAAGGGAATGTGTACGTGAACATGTGTGGAGCCTGGTGAAGGTTCACTGAATAATTATTAACTTCTACAATTGTATTAAATAATATTTAAGAACATGCCTTGATTAAACAGTATACACAATCCAAATGGATAGTTTTCTCATGCCAGTCTCTCTTCATACTGACATTTAATCTACCTGCACCTCCCTCGGTAACTGACCGTCACCAGTTCATATTTGCACTTGGCTCCATCTCTCTCCCAGAGGGGCGGAGGTGTGAAGTGAAGCCGCTGGCTGCCAATGCTGATCATGTCTATTAACCGGGAAACAAGCCAATCCAAATGCACTGCAAATTCACCTGGTTCTGTGGGGAATACGTTCCGCAGCTGCTCGATGACCTCCTGAAGCTGCAACACAGTGTCCTGTTCATGGTGCATGTCATTGCCTAATACACACACACACACAAAATTAAGAATGGCCATTTTCAGCCTGCCAGACATATGCACACACTCTCGACCACAATAAAAGTATTTTAGCAGATGCTCTTGTCCAAAGAGAATTACAGTGAATAGTACAAATGAATAGAGTACGTATGATATATCCTGCTCATACAGTATATTTATGTAAAAGATACTTTTAATCTCGATGAGGCATTTCATTGGTTAAATAAATAGTAAATAAAAATAGCATTGTGTCGACAATGACCTACATCTCAGTGACACACTCAAAAATGGAAAAACGAGACCAGAACAATTCTGTACCTCTGTACACGTTTGAAGATTGTTCCCTCAAAAGGTTCTATATTGGTCTTTAAGAGGCCATATGTACACAACTGTACTTTAACTTGTACCATTTGATAATGCTTTAACATGGACTGGCACTTAAGGGTACACAATTGTCTCTCAAATGGTTACATCCCCTCCTGCGACTAGCATTAACAGCAGAGTGGTATTACCTGCCGCCTCAGTGTCCGTGGTGCTGGGGGGCTCCCCAGGCACACCCCTCCCAGAGACAGGAGAGGACAGGGTGGATGGTTGTGACCCGTTGACCTCGGAATCATCTTTGGGCTGTCAGGTAGAGACTCATTATTATTCATGGCAACATTACAACATGTATCATCACAAGCTTGACGTTGATTGCAGCGCAACATCATTGTGCATTTTATATGGTAATAAAACTACTGATGGTTTAGGGCACCCAGCCAGAAGGTCTGAGTTGGCACTGTTCCTCTGTGGTGGGGGGATGATACAGCAGACAAAAAAAAAGCTATTTTTCCTAACAGTTTTTGCAAAACAACCGCCACTGCCTTTCACACTTTGATAAACAGACTGAGGGAATAACAAATGGAGACAGGCAGTGTTTCACAGTGAACAGCCGTATTGCACAAGAGACACAGGGGTGGATGCAGGTCCTAAGCCACATTCACAGGACCATAATCACATTCACCAGCGTCTCCTCCAACAAGCCACTGTGTATGTGATATTGTGACACCGTAAACATTCCAGAGGGAAATATGTTTCCATGAAGCTGAGGTCTCTCTGCATGTGTGCTCTGTGGATACAGACACAGTTATAACCTACAAAGATGGATGTTTTTATTCTTTTGGGTGAATTGTAAATAAGTACACTGTTATATAGATTCTGAGATAGTCTCTCTTCTAATTCTTCCTGTGCTAATCTGCAGAAAAAGAAAGCTGTGAACTATTGTGACTTCTCTAGCACAGAAATGAACAGATGGTCCAATCCCCCACCCGATACAAAGACTGTAACGTGTTCTTTATTCGCTTCTCAGTCAGCACTGACCACTAAATTATCCCCTTCTCTGTATTTATTTCCTTTCACTCTTAATTTCCAAGATCTTACAGCTGTAGAGGTGTCTTCCCTTTCCTTGTCTTATTCATCTTCCATTGTCACTGCATGGGCACTTCCTTTGTGACTTCTTAGTGACCTGAGTTAGCAATTCGTCCCTTTCGTCGAACCCTAGTTCATATCCAGGAAACACCTCACCGCACACACTGACTCAGGGATATAAGTACCCCTCCCCATTTCTATTCTATTCATCTCAATGCATTTACTTAACCGGCTATGAACAGGCACACAATTATTTCCAATCTAATTCATTAGTGAGCTGTAAACTGTATCAATGCTTTTACTGTAAACTAAATTAGGTGGTCACCAGCTGTTGATCGCCTGATCAACGGCTTCTCTGTTCTATCCTGAGGATCTCCATTACACCCAGCCCAGTACTGCTTGAGTGGTTACATGCAACATCCACCCAGAGAGAACAGAGTGGAGCGAGAGGAACAAACGTATGGTGACTTCACACCTTATACACACATATAAGGTGCAGCATAGTGGATCTCACAGAGAATTATCTTGAGTTGTTTTCAGACCATAGGCTTTATCGTAGACTTTATAGGCTTTATCGGCATAACGTATGCTTCCACATATTGATTTAAAAACATAGCAAAAGGCAAAATTAATGATATCATGAAACCACTCTAGTATCAGCAACTGTAGCCTATACTGTGCATGCCAGAGGTATCAACATCATTTTGACATATAGCGCAGGTTAACAGGGTGTTATTTGATACTATGTTGCCAACAGAATCTAGCCCAGAGAGCCATACTGTACGTACTCAGCACAGCCCAAGCTTGGGGCTCCGCTAGAAGGAGTCATGACCCCATTCTTTGCTTAGTGTTAACATTTATATTTGGCAGGTAGGCTATTCAATAGCAAACGGACACAAGCAATTGATGTACAGCGTTCAACCTTGTATGCTATTGTCACGCCGGCGTCCCGCGGCGGGGCTGCGCCCTCCGGTCTGGCGCGCTCTTGCGCGCCGTCCCCGGAGTACTGAGAACCGATCTGCGACAGGTGGCAATCAGGGCCTCCCACACCTGTCCCTCGTCCCGTGATTGTTCCCGTCCTTATGTACCATGCATTTGTGTTCACCCATTGCGGGTTATTGTTTGTACCAAGCCACGTTGTGTTACCTGTATGTTTATTATTAAATCTATTTTCAGTTACGTACCTTCGTTCTCACGCTAGTTTGTTACAGTTTTTAGATTTTAAATCTAGTTGGACTTGTTTATAATATAAATGGCTTATCTAGTTACTTAATTTAAGTATGCACTTAATGTAAGAAATCTTATTAAGTGAAATTTACTTACTGCACTGGCAGCCACATTTGATTGTTTTAAGCATAATCAAGCTCATAACTAATATTTGTACTTATATTTGATAGGGCATTTTTTGCGGTGTAGTGTGACATGTAGTGGTAGACCACTTAGCAAATTAACAACGAAAAAACAAAACATAAGTAATAGGCCTATGTGTATTTTGAAATATGTAGGCTATTAAAATAAAAAAATACAAAATCAAAGGCTTTATTGCCAGCCGATCAAACTATAATCTATAGGCTACTAAATTGGGACTGAGGAACAATTGAATATGCTCCTATATGATACAAAAACCAAATGCTACAAACGGTGTTTTATTATTAATATTTTTTATTGTTTTACAAACCTCGCTCCTTTTGGATTTTGGAAGTGAAACAGGTATTTGATTAAGGCTGTGTTTAAAGCGAACACGGCCAATTGAATGCAGGATATTATATTTTGTTCTTTTTTTGCACGTTGCCACGGACATAGAGGTCGTAACTTTGATGGGCCACTCGGGAAATCTACCTATTCTCAGGATGGGCAGTCCAACCATGTTTTATACAGTAGCCTACCTTTCTGCTACGCTGCAGACCTCAAAATAACACCAAACATTGCATTTTTCTTTGGCATCAATTCAAAGAACCTAGAATTATGTTTATTTAAGCTTTTGAACCGAAAAAAAGTAGTGGAGAAGGAGAAAATAGACCAAACTAGATACAGGCAAAAGAGAGAGTCATAGTGCATTGAAAACTACACCTGGGTAGGCACAAATGGCACCAAAATAGACTATGCTAAATTCTTTACATTATAAAATATTCAATATTTCACCATGCTAAAAGATTATTTTAGCACGCTATGTCAACCATTCACCACACATAGGCATATTGAGTGTCAGGACCCCACAGTTGTCCGATTTTCCCCAAATATGCCGGTCTTGTATTTTTGCATGTACTTTTGTCTTCTTAAAACCTAAATATTTCAGTTCGACAGATTATGAAAATTTAGTTCTGGGTTCTTTACCTTGTGGGTAGTGCATGCTGTCAGGTTATTCAGGTTGTCTGTTGTGATTTGAAGCCACATATACGTGTCTCACAGGTGGGGGCTCCATTTCCGGTGTCACTGGTGTGTGTGTGTGTGTGTGTGTTTGATGTATAAATGACGCAGGCCGAGACTGTGGGAAATATTTTAAAAACAAACCCCTGCAATTAGCATTAGCTATGAAAAAGACATGAAGCTAGTCTAGTCTGAATGGCGTCTTTGTGTTTGTATGCATATGGTCGCGTAGGTATACAACCAGTCCAAGAACAAGTGTGAATTCTTTTGAAACTGGCTTCAAAAGAGCCTTCTGCTCGTCAAATTATAGAAAGCTGTGTTACACATTTGTGAACGAGGAAGTACTACTTTATATGGTACAATGAAACAAAATAATGCCAAATTTCAGGGATATGCAAATACCACACCTCGCTCTAAACCGTGAGCATTACGCAGATATGTTTCACTGC
>JAOEGT010048541.1:0-20298 GCA_025447795.1 Speoplatyrhinus poulsoni
TTTGTTGCAGTATAAAGCTAGTCTGGCTCTGCCCGATTGGCCGATCCTAAGCCCTGCCCCTATACACATGTCTAACCTAGTTACTGGTTAGACATGTAACTAGGTTGTAACTAGAGTTTCTGTTGGATTGGGAAGAAAAAACTAATCGGAGGACAGGCGAAAATAGGCGGGGCTTGGGATCGTCAATGATTGCTCTCGGCTCAATCCTGGTTGATATAGTCTGGAAACCATGTTCACTTTAGTGTTAACGCAGCCACCCTGTATGTCGGACCAATCAGAGACGATGGGGGTGGTTAAGTGTAAAGACAAATGTGTATTTTGAAAGGTGGTAGAGCTAGATGAAGCACTACGGTTGTAGCAATGCCGCTGGCTAAACGCTGTCTAATAGTAATAGTTTCAAAATTAACCCGAGGTCTACGCCCAGCAGGAGGCAATGACTGCAAACAGTTTTCCAATGCAGCGTGGCCAGACCCGATTGACCAAGTGCATTGTGGGTCTGGCTACACCAGGCTAGTATGAAGCAGCTGTAAAAAATGAAAATAAAAGAAGAATCATATATTGCTTGTTGTTGCTTGTGTTTCTGTGCCAGGTGTGTTGACCAATGGAACCTGGCTGCTGTTCTTACCATTGGCGCCCATAGAGACTAACTCGACTGGTCTCCTTGCTGTAGCCTTCATCACAATCATGATAAGCCTGATCTGTCTGCTGCTGCTCTGTCATCTGCTGGGCTTCCACTTCTACCTCTGTAAGTTGTATTGTGATTGCAACAGCTCTCCGTTTCAGCAATACAAGCACTCACTGTTTTGGTTTTCTGTAACTGCCGCCGTTTCTTTTTAGCTTCAATTAAAGTATCGGTATCAGAGTATCAGTCTGCAACCCCTCAATGCAAAAGCGTTTGTCGCCCGTTTGGAAAACAATCCGGCCAATTGGCGTCTGTCTGACGTTTTCCCAACATGACGACAACAGTGTACGTCCAACGTTTGGGTATCCAGCGATGCTCTGGCTTGATTTTAAGCATAATGATTGTGTGAGATAAAGGTAGGTATTACAATCGTATGTACGGAAGTTTGAATTAAATGTGATAGCACTATCTTTATGTCAAACTCTTATGAATTGAGTGCTTCCAGACTGATTCTTTTGGCGAAATGATATTGGAGCTTGCAAGGTCAGGATGGTCTCACAAGGATATTTTCTTTTTTGGCGGGTGGGTGGGGTGTCTTGTATTCTCTGGGGTGTGCAGTTTACAAAGGCATGAGCACATACGACTACATACGGTTGCTACGCGACAAGGAGGCCAGCAGAAAGCGAGACGACGAGTCGAGAACCCCTCCAGCTTCCCGTGGCAACCATGCGCCGGTCAGATGAGTCCGTCCTCTCTCTCCCCACTGTCGCTGCATCTTGTTCACGCTGCCGAGCTTGTGGACCTGACACTTGCATTTCTGTTTGTTTTAAGGCCTCGGGGGAATCTGCTGATTGTGAGCCAGGTTTTCCACAAGGCTCAAGGTAGAGTGGATTTATTTTATAACCATTTTTTATAACATGCATGCGATAACTCTCTGCCCATATGGACCTGAGTACCCTGGGAGACCTGGGGTTCAAATCCAGACCCAAGGTAAATTTCCCAATCCCTTGCGATATCTCTGTACCACTCGCGTCCTGTCTTTCTTCACTTTTCTGTCCAAACAAGAAGTTAGAAGCACAGCGGTCTGTCGCGTGGAGCTTATTCTTCACCTCTGTTTGCCCTCAGCTCCGGCCAGATCGACGAGGTGCCACTGAGTAGTCGGATGCCAGAGTCCATCTGCTCCACGGTCTGTGGGCTTTTCATCTTATATGCCCTTTTCTGCCCACTTGACTTGACAGCTAATTTTACTTTAATATCTTTGCATTCCAGATGCAGATTTTGAAGGAAGTGGAGAAAGAGTATCATTATGGAACCAGTAGTCCAATAGAGTTTATAGCTGGTAAGTTGTGACATTGTTGCAACTGACTGAGGATAAAATGGGACTTTATGGCAGATCTATTAATCAGATGATTGATAGAACTTTTTGGGGGTTATTACAATATCTTAAATCATATATTGATCCACTCCATAAGGGGGTTTTACAGGGGGTAAGGGGTATAAAATAATAGGCTACTTTGAGGCCTCGAGTGGAATCAACTGTAGATTTTTACAGGTTGCAGGTGTGTCTAAATGGAACATGTGATTTATTGTTTTTATCCATTCCCTTTTTCCCCCCTTGATATTTTCCTAATTGGTCTTGGTATCTCTGTATATTGTCTTTTGTGTGTGTTGCTTCTGTTCATCCCCATGTCTAGCTGACATGGCTATGACCGACACTAAAGGCTGGAAGCCTGAGAGAGAGGAAGACCCAACGAATGCTAAACAGACCAGCGTGAAGTCTGTCGACAGGGTTCCTGTGGTCCAAAATCCCCTTGGGAGTTCCATTATGGCCCCGGATGATAGTCACCAGTAGCTATTACATGCACATTGAGTTTATACTGATATTTTACTCTATAGAAACTATGCTACACCATAGAGCATTCCACTGGGAAATATAAAATATTCAGTTTTATTTGTGTATTTGACAATGCTGGCCAGATTCAACTACATTTGAAATGTTTTCTTTTTTTCTTTTGTAAGTAAAGTGTACATATTACAACGGTTGTCCTTGTTTTATTATACTTAACCACACAGTGGCGCTGTGGACAAGATCAGCTACTCGTTTATCTACGTTAACTACGGGGGGAAAAAACAAAAGTGTATATATTTCATGTGTAGCTGGTCCATCTCATTTAAAAAGTGTCCGGGGGTACCGGTAGTACCTTAGCCTATTACTTCATTTGCTTTTATATCTGGTGTTAGGCTACTTACCACTGTGTAGGCTGTAACTGCCGTTACTGTACCTTATACGGTACCGTAACACTACTGTACCGCTAACCTGGCTACCATGATCTCAAATGACAGCCCCTTAGAAGTGAAAGATTCTATGGAAGGAAATATCAATAATATGTGGTTGTTTTAAAAAATAAAGAGTCTCGTATACAATTTTTCCGAAATTGACATTTTCCTGGACAGAGATTATCCAGAACCACACACAGTACAAGGCATCGTTTGCTAAGCTTAGACGAGGAGCACTTCCTGGTTTCCTCTGATTGGCCCGTTTCCCTATGGCTTTATTGGATCTCGAGGGACTGGAACTTGTTACAAACTATAATAAACTAGAAAGAGGTTATGCTTTCAATCGCTTAAAGACATAGGGATATAAAAAGTAACCATTCGATCTCTACAGCAGGAATTGCTATATCTATCAAGTTGCTGGCTGTATTATTAGAATATACATTATTAGACGATATTGTCGTATAGCCTACGGTACTGTAGCCAATCAGCGGTTTGGTTTCCTCAGCATCTCCCCTGTTGTACTCTGAGCAGCGGGAGAACACCGTCGCCAAATGCATAACGCCCATCACGAGCAAATATGTTTGTTTGGGATTGACCACGCTCGCCGCGTGAAAAAGGTGGAAGACGTCACCACTGCAGGTATGTAACATATCTGTTTTTTAATGGCAACAGCCGTTTCTCAATTAGAATGCATAGTTGTTTTGACATTTTTAGAAAGATCAACAAGCTAAATGGCACATAATAATCCCCGTTGCTTTGATCTGGTTGGTTTCATAGCTGCCCATTGGCGTTGTAAAACGACGGGTAAAATATGACAGCTATTTAAAACGTAATATTAGAAGACGCAGCCTAACGTGTAAGCTTAACGGGTTTGCAGCAAAACTCCGCTGTGCATTAAATATATTGTGACTGCATAAACATGTATCGTGGACAATAACAATGGTCACGTGGGCTGCTCCTGTAGGAATCTCGCATCTGCAAGTTTATGTAACACGTATTGCGCCAGAAACGCGCTTCTGTTGGTTTATCCCACAAATCATCCCCTTGTCAAGAAAAACAAATGCGCTATATTTTTTCTTTCTACGCGGGGTTAATTCTTCTAGCCAGAGTGATTATTCAATGCCTACACATTAGTATTGGCTATATGCGGTATAAACGGTCTTTGTCTTAATATTATTTGTGCTACATGGCAAGGCATAAAAAAGTGCCGTTTGCTCCTAATAATTGAGTCTACGTGAACATGTTGGCCTGTTGTCTATATTATTATAATTTTTTTATATATTTATTTGATCATTGGATGCATATTAATATTATCTCTTTCATATGGAGTTTGTCTGACATTTTTATTGTTTAGAAAATCAGTGCTGCTCCCCAGTTTTATTTTCCCTCGATATGCTATATTGGTGCATGTGAGTCATGTCTGAGATCTGTCAGTGGACTGGTCCTGAAGCATTGAGGTGCAATTAATTTCCATGTGTAAATTAGTCTACATTGTTTGTCATGCATTATTTCACATTTAGGAAACGTGTTTGGCAGTCTACGGGAGATTTAATTAGGAAGAAACGTGAATTGTATTATTTGCTATATCAATTATTTTTAATTACATTTTTTTTAAATTAATGCACAGATTGTTCAGCCAAAATCTGCCACAATTGTTAACACTACATGGCATTTGCACTAACATGGCGCTCTACTTATAATAACTTCTGTGCAAGTGAATGTATGTTATCTAAATATTGCATACATTATCTTAGCAAGCATATTCCCTGTTCATCAGGCGCTTCTTAAGTTTTGAGACATGACCAAGCTTACTTTACACACTATCTCTATTTGGCTATTCTCTGCTGCCAACAAACCCAGTGGCTCTTTGTGTTACACATGTCGTTTCTGTAGCACAATGCCTGCCAACGCTCTGGAAGGACTGATGAAGATAGTGTGGTGACATCAGATCACAGTCCAGTATCCTGATGTAATTCTCCTTATTCTCGTCTCTGGGGGTAGACCAAGTTGGGGGGGGGTCCTTTTGCATGGCAAAAGGACCGATGGTCGACAAGGATGAGGGGTCAGTGGAGTTAGGCAGAGAGACGAGTGTGTGTGTGGGGGTGGGGGGGGGGGGTGGCGGTACAGCCTTGTGCTTTGACTAACCCTGAGTGTAGCTTTATGCCATGCTTCTTCCATGTATTACAGTAGCATGCCTTGGCTTACAGTTCATTGACAAGCAAGATGTAAAGGTGTAGTGGTTAGATTGTGGGCAGCCATGTGTAGTGTGCGTGTGAATGTGGGCTATGTTGCATTCCAGGGCAGCTGCCTTGCCAGGACAGTGATCTAGATACTGTGGAAGACAGATGGGAACTCTGTAAGTGCCCAGTCACCATGGTGGCACAATGTGGGCGTAGTTTACAGTTTCACACACGATTAGAGCATGCACGCACGAACGCACGAACATACACGCATCTGAAATCATTGCATCAGGGGTGCCATCTTCTCACCCACATACATCTGCTTTTCTATGTTGTCTGAGCTTGAATAGAATCTTCTAGAATTGTGTCAGTGTCATGTTGCTATAAATAGAAGCAGGTCAAAATGGGTGAATTATTGAAGTATTCATCTGTGCAAGGCATCGCCAAGAGGCGATGCATGTAAGCATGTTGTTTGTTATCCAGTCAGATTTGTCTCTTGAGATCAAGCCAACCTTTTAATTTAACATTGTCTGGCAAAATAAGACAAATGGCGGTTAAAACAAACAAACCACAGTCTTGTGTGGTATGTGGATCACACACATCAAATGTATGGTTTTGCTATTTCACTTTAGAGGAAACGTGTAGGGAATTGGTCTGAGACATATCCTCTATTGTTAAATTGTCAAATGTATTTATAATCAGTTAGAGATCAGCACACACTCAGATTCCTACAGTAAATAATATTTTACAACATACTGCATGTTGTTCTTCAGTGTCTCCTAGTCATGTTTACACTATTAAACTGATTGAAAGCCGTAATGATGTGCCGTGAGCACCATGTTGCATTGAGGACAGTGGCACTTGAGACAAGTGACCAAGGGTTTGAGTGAAGCATTCGCTTTGTTTAACATACAGCTTGCTGCAGCTCTCAATGAGAGACAATGGACAACGAAGATTAAGTACGCTAGGAGTTGAGGATGGCCTTGGAAAATAAAGCACTCTACTTACAAACGTGACAACAGGGTGGAGTCCACCCCCCCGCCCCCCCCCCCCCCCTTCCCGCCTCCCTGTTAATTTCTTACTTGAGTAACACACTTCCAGCTAATAAGTGGGAAGTCGGGGGTGTGAAACTGATGACAAGAGGCTGATATTATTTTTATGAATAATCTACTGTATATTTTCTCATACTGTATGGACACGTTTAGACTGCGCTGACGTATTTCTTCCATTTCTAGATACATTTGATTTTACATTTACTGTAGACCTACAGTATACTACTATACTTTATAGAACGAATTAAATGGTAGTAGATTAAAATGAATGCAGTTTAATATTAGATGAATTATGAAAGGATTTCATAGTTCTAAATATTACTTAACATGAACTATTCAGTGTAGACTTCTTGGCATGTTAATATTATTTTTAATATGAACTATTTCTACAGAGTAATAATTAAGGTAAAATCGAAAAGTGAAACTTTGCCAGCCTTCACGTGCTTTTCCATGTTGTCAGTGTTGGCCATATTCCACCATTACATATGCCTACCAAACCCCCGACACCAACAGTGGCGGTCTGCGATGTCGCCATGTGCGTGTCTCTGAAGAGATGGTCACCACGGGTTAGACTCAGAGTTCCCCACACATTATTAGACAATGGCTTCCCAGTGTTTATATCCCTGAATGACATTATTCATACACGTAAGATTCTCTTTTCTTTTCTTTGAATAGATGTCTCTTCAAATACTAGGGCTCTAAATGGGGCCAACATTGGGACTTTTGCACCCTATTGGGTGTTAATTGTATCTAAAGTATATTCACAATTGTGATTGCTGGCAAGTGTCTAGGAAACAACACCCTCTCACCCCAAGTAGCACAAGAGGAGGCAGCGTTTGGCAATTTCAGACACTCAGAAAGTTGGAGCAGAGGGCTAAAAGAACATGGAATAGCGGGTTTCTGCGCAGTTTACACCTAATAACTTCTATTAGGCGTAAGTGTTTTAGAGTCTTTGTTGGGGTGTGATTTGGCGTGGCAACATGGGTTTTTTCAGGAGGCTGACTTAACTATGGGGACCGCTGCAAGGTGAGCATTAAGTGTTGCCACAATGGTAGCTCAGTATTGTGACGTTTAAACAGAGGTGATGTTTATGATCTGTAATTGCAATCTTAAACTGATAGGGCCATCTGGGGTTTTATAGTAGTTTCTGATTCCTATCATGACAAGAATGACCAAATAAGCCTTTCAGTTGTGGTCCAGTTGTGACACTCAGTTGTGTATGTGAAATTCCACTTGCCTGTATGTACAGATACAAATCAGAATGCTCTTCATACTTACTAGATGGAATCACATAAAGCCCTCACACAGGCTGGAACAGATGAATAATGGTATTGTAAACAATAAGTAACACATTTTTATGGAAGCTAATTACTGTAATGATTTAGTGGACTAGTTCACAGTTAAAGATACAATCATCACACTGTAGGCTACATTGAGTTGTGATTAAGGATATTCCTTTTATCTGTTGATGCAGTGTTCAACTGGTTCTGTTCTATTAACCTGTTAATAATAATGATGGATTGCCAGTAGGTAGAGATAGGGTGCATCTTATTAATGCAAGTATCATGTTGCTGGACTTTTATTTGCAGTGGTCTTCAGGCCTCACAAGGTGAAAGAGAGAGCAGGGGAACTTTGTACAGGGCTCTGAAGAACAATGCTGTCATACTTTCCAAACTCCACTTTTTCTTTTTTTTCCTTTCCCCTTTCTCTTTTGTCTCTCTTTCCATCTTACACGTCTTTATATACAATTGCGTACATACACACACTCTTTTACATCTCTTTCACCTTTTCCACAGCACCAAGAGAAAACATAAGCCAGATAGTCCAAACAGCGAACGGGGGAACCTAGATTCCTGTTGCACCAACATGGCAGACTATAAGTAAGTATGAGAATGGAGATGGGTGGTGTGTCTGCGTGTGTGTGGAAGAGAAAGAGAGAGAACCTGCTGGAACATGTGAAACATACTGTACAGTGTGTGTGCTGTTGTGACACCTATATAGTGTGCTCTTGAATTCCATAGAAAACTATTAATGCCCTTCATCTCGGTGCCAGAACACTGAAGACATCTGCCCATTTACAACAGCTTTTGCACTGCAACCCACCTCTCTTTTAAAACTGCATTGAATACATTAAGCTTTGCCTCTAGCACATGCTGCAGCTACCCTAGCTTTCATTGGGAAAAGAGACCAAACTTTTAGACTTAAGGGCGTAGTTTAGCATGTCCCTTTCAGTCACACATATGGGAAATGACCACTAAAGTTAAGTTTATATGAATACTTCAGTATACATATATACACGTGTGTGTGTGTACAGTATTCTGTATGCATATTGTGTGATATGTCAAATTATTGACTGGCTCAGCTAGTCAAGCAAATCATTATCAGCACACAGGTAACAGGTGTATGTATTTATAGACAATGGGAAGGTCATAATAATCAAAATGACATCTAAGATATTTGAACATTTTCCCTGTGCTTATCAAGTGAATGTGGATTTCTCTGATATTCAGGTTTGCCTGTTTACAGCGAGTCTGGTCAATGAGGCCTCATTTATCTTATCTTAAGTATTGTTAGTATGTGTAAGAATCTCATCTAAGATGCGTATCTGACGTTTATTACCCCATGTACAGGAACAATGTGGATGACTTTAAGGTCCAGACAGCCAAGCATCCAAGCATTGGCTCCGCTCCCTTACGGCCACCCAGCGAAAACTCCAAGGACCGGGCATCCAAGAGGCTTTCGTCCGAGTCCAACGGGACCAGCGAAGGGGGCGTAGGGGCCTCCACGCCTGTGGAGCTGACGGCTTTGGAGGAGTCGTTTCGGCGCTTCGCCATCCACGGTGACACGCGCGCCACTGGCAAAGACATGCACGGCAAGAACTGGTCCAAGCTCTGCAAGGATTGTGGCGTCATCGACGGCAAAAACATCACCCTCACCGATGTTGACATCGTCTTCAGCAAAGTGAAGTAAGGCAGTCACAATCCCTCTGCCTGTCCAGAATGCTAAATGTGTCACGGTGTGTCATGGTTAGACCCAACACACACAGCATTTCTTTAGTTAGTTGCATTTGTGTAAATTGGGCAATATGTTTTAAAATCATTTGCTTTGACATTATGTATGAGTACTTTAAGAATGTAGTTTTAGTAACTGACTTTTCTAATATATATTTAAATATTTAATTTGGGAAATAACATTAGTATTATAGAGGTCACAAAACAGAAGTCAGAAGGCAAAGGGTCAGGATGTCTCATCCCGTTTCTCCTCGGGCCCACTGGATTCATCCTTTTACATCAAGGTTTAAGTGGAGGAGAGACTAATAAGAAGCATTGACCTCAATAACGTCTCGCCAGTAAATCCTTTGTACTAGCTCTTTGTTAATAAAATATTTCAATTGCTGCTACAAAATGAATAACACATTAACAAGGATAAGCAAGGGACCTAAAGAAAACTCTCTCAAAATGAACTTCCCCCTTCTTTAACAGCAGTAAGGTAGAACATCTGATTGGTTTATTAAGAAGGACAAAGCTTTCTTGTGTTGTGTGCGGATGTTCTAATGCATCGTTTCAGTGTTCTTCACTCATGCTTGAAGCCATTCTGAATTATTTCCGTTCCGGTTGAACACTGAGGACACTGATTATATTGCAAGACAGCGTCTGAACAGTGTGTGACTGAAAGCCAGTTGTCAGCTAGCCTGCCCTGCCTGCAGGCCTCTAAAAGATGTGACAGAAGTAGTGGGATGTTCCATCTTCTGCGTTTGTTTGGGTGTACTGCAAGATGTCAACCCATGTGTTCAGGCTCCACACTGTAAGCTACACACTCAGGACTCCAAAGGGGGGTTTGTATCGGTGTGGTGCTACATGGAACCTTCAGTGGCACAAAAGCACTCGTAGGCTACGTTTACATTTGCCGCATTTATTAGACGCTTTTATCCGAGGTCACTTACAATAAGTACATTTGTCAATATAGCCGAATAGGTCATACACCTGTAATCCTAAACAAACCACATTCTGCTTGAATAATGACAGCAGCATTCTATCAGGGCTAAGTAACATAACCAATATATCATAACAACCTAAATATCAACTTAATAAGTGCTTAATTTTCCTAATTCATCTAACACAGTATGTTTTGCTCTGACACAATTTGGTTTGGTGGACAAAAGTCATGACGGCGTGCAGAGAGATCTGTATTGGAGAGGGTATTTTTATGTCTGGTCTCTAAACACACGTAATAATGAATTGCATCTTTGTCACCCGCTTTATTATTAGACAACGCATTGCATACACATCTTTTTTTGTGCATGTAAGAACAAATAGATAATACTACTGTATGTGGGGTGGGTGAGCTTTACTGGTCTCTCATTATTAGTCACTACGGGTATGCGTGTACACACTGAGCCAAAAAAGAAGGTTAAAAAATACTGGTTGAAATTGCACAAGCTGCAATCTCCAGACCAGGACCAGACGTTTTACCGGTCCTGTATTGTCAGGAATGCATTTTGTTTTTAGTCAGCCCCAGAGCTGCATTATCCAGGCTTCTGTGTTCGGAAGAACAGGAGAGTAGAATCCTAACAAAGTGTGTGTGTATATATTTTGAAGTCAGGCAAAGAAGCGGGAAATGGATTTTGGGGGATGGGTCCATGCTGTTTCTGACTGCAGGCGTGAGAGCTTGGGAGGGCTGCCATTGCAGAGATGCAGATCTAGACTTTCCTTTTGATTACAGTCAAAGCTCTTTGCCAGCCCAAAGATGAAAACAGTTTAATGAGCACTGCCTAATGGCATAGCTCTATAAATCCTGTCATTTCACAGCTACTGTATCGGCTTGCTGGGATAGAAATTGGGTAATTTGTATAAACAATATTTAATATGGAAGTCTTCTGTTAATTAATTAGTTGCATGTTCTCATGCAGTTATATGGGTGTGGTTGCTGTACTCTCTAATTTAACTTTATGTAGGCTACAGTACATAGAACACACATAAGCAAAACAGTGACCTATACTTAACATCCATTAAATACCCACTCTGCAAGATACACGGGTGTCATTTTGTTGTCTTGAAATATTATTACTACTTTTGTCATATAACTTGTGATTTTAACATAACCTTAAATTCTGTGCTGATTTTGTGTGCCTTTTACTTTATTCACTAGAAGAATCTGCCTCCTCTTGAGGTTTTAGAAATTTAAATAGTATATTTGCAGAATTTATATTTGTCTTTTTGTCTGGACAGAAAACACTATTTGGAAGTGCAGTGCAGCCTTCTGACATTAGACAGTAATGCCATTGAGGAATGGCACTCTCAACTGTTTAACATTGAGGGATGGTCCAAACAAAGCAACTCACTGCAGGAACCAAATTAATAATAAACCCAAACATTCTTGTTTACTTTACTAGCTTGTTACTATGACAGCAGGTTGCCCAGGGATACCGCTGTTGTTTTGGTGATCTATCGCCACAGCAATGGCTGTTTGTGTTTGTGTTACTATGCACTTTAACATGGAAGTGAATTGGGCAATGAGCCATGTACAGCTTCAGCCCTCTGAGAGGTTGAATGAGATCAGCATGCATCTGGCTCATGGCTGAAAAGCTTTAGTGTTTACACTGCAGTATTATCTGTAGTAATTATAACAACCATA
Source organism: Speoplatyrhinus poulsoni (assembly GCA_025447795.1). NCBI lineage: Eukaryota > Metazoa > Chordata > Actinopteri > Percopsiformes > Amblyopsidae > Speoplatyrhinus > Speoplatyrhinus poulsoni. The sequence goes on from JAOEGT010048541.1 coordinate 11,766, forward strand.
AAATAAAAAAGTGAGATCACCAAGCAGCGGAGAGAGTCTGTGAAATTTGCCAGGATGCAGATTGAGACATGTTGTGGAATATCCAAGTGACGAACTTGTCTAATGTTTATGCAATATCCCTGCTGTATCTAAACTTCTGTGATCAAGTCAAGTAACGTTTATTGATAGCCCTTTATCACATTCCAATAAAGTCTCAAGTCTCAGGCCGTGCAGTCCCGCATTAAGCATGGAAACAAACAACACCTACTGTAGCTTGTCCTCAAACCGGGCAAGGAACAACTCCCAGAAAAACCCTTTCAACTTTTGGGGAGGGACCGCAAACAGAGTCCAACCCTTTTCCGGGATAGCTTGAATGCAATGGGTGCTGAGTAAGCAAGAATGTATTTCAAAAGTATACAATACAAAATATGACATGATATTAAACATTTTAAATTAAGTATATTTAATACTATATAAGAATTAAATCTATTTAATATGATTTAATATAGTGCTGGTGATCAATGCAACATATACAGAAGTACATATACAGTGGTCAAAGCAGTATCTCTGTTTTATCAGAGTATAGAAGAAAAGTAGGCTATTTGAATATGTTCATTGTTTACTTTGCGAAACACAACTCCAGGACTTAGAAGTTAGATGGGTTATTCTAACATGTAGAACTAGTTCATTACAACAACAAAGCTCATACTGTATATATGTACTATCACTGTACCATATAAAACGTAAATAACAGCAGACCGAGTAGTCTCCTGTACACAAGTCTCTTATAACATGTTGTTGGCTTAAGAGTAGTGAAATATCAAGTCCATAGCAATTCAAAGATAATTAAATCCTTTTGTGAATGCAGTTTCAGTATATTGAAGTGCTCTAAACCAGGATTGGAATAATTAAAATAATATTTTAAGGGTCACGTGATCAATATCTGAATTAGTTTTCTATGATTTTGGAAATGAAAGGTGGTTTATAATTGTTATGACTATTTAGCCTCTGTTCTTACATTTCAGGAAGAAATCCAGCCGCACCATTACATATGATGAGTTCAAGGCAGCACTTGGTGAGCTGGCCAGAAAAAAGCATAAAGAAAAGACTGGAGAGGAGGCCGAAGCAGAGGTATTCAAGTTGATCGAGGGGAAGGCTCCAGTCATCGCAGGAGTCACGGTAAGACCCTCTGCGGTAATCCTGTGGCTCAAGACCCACTCGCCTCGCAACATAGTGTAGGGTTTCTATGACCCACGACTTTCTTTTATACATATTTTTATTAAAACTAATAGAACTTGAATAAATATAAATGTATTAATTTTAAATGTATTACTTGTTGTCTCAAAGACAACACAAGACCCCTGATGTGACCTCAACTAACAAGACAACACCCCCGAAAAAAACAATGTATTTCTAGTTGTCAGAAAGATATAATTGCAAATTACACTCATCATTTACACTAACAATGCTCCTTTCTGACCTTGTCACAGAGGGCCGTGGCTTCTCCGACAGTGAGCCGTCTAACTGACACCACCAAGTTCACAGGGTCACACAAAGAGCGTTTTGATGTCAGCGGCCGCGGAAAGGGAAAGGCAGGGCGAGTTGACCTGGTGGACACATCGGGCTATGTCTCTGGATACAAACACGCAGGGTCCTACGAGAAGAAAGTCAACAAACCTACTCTCGGCAAGCCAATGCGAGAGGAAAATAGCCAGTAGATCAACTAGGATCATTTTCATTTTCAACAAAAAGTACTCAATAAAAGCACACAAAAAAAAATAGGATTTATATATTTTCCTGCCCGTCTTTTTTCTCTCTCTCTCGTAGCGCTTGAGATGTTTTGAGTTCCTCTCTCTGTGAAGTGTGAGAACTGGAAAACCGTTTACATCTATTTTTACAAAATCATCACCAGCTGGTACATTCCTATATGATACTGCCGATCACTGAAGCAAACAAAATGAGAAATCTTTATGCCATTGATATTCAAACTTTGATATTGTAATAGGGCCTTTACAGTATATATTAACTTAAGCACAATGAACAACATGAAATAGAGAGACAACTCTATCAGTAATTAACAGCATCACACTTTTCTATGGAAATAGCTCTTCCCATATTCAGGTAAATTAATGAATTTTCAATTTTTATAACAATTGGCACAGATTTGTTGTAAGTAGTAACCTCTGCCTGACTTGCATATGGTCAGTATTATCTTGTTGTCGTATACCGTGCTAGGTCCTTGCTTTTTAAAGTTTACACATATTTACATTTGAAAGTAGTTGGCCTTTAACCAAAATAACTGTTATACAACCTGTGTGTCTACCTTTTTATTGCTTATGGAAACACTCTTTATCCTTCTTACAGTATTTTCTTGTGTCCTCAAAATTCAACTTGAAAATGACATGCCCGAGAGCCACATACAGTATATATTTGAAAATACTGTATACACTAGGAAATCTATTTTGATTGATTTCAGAGGAGTAATAGAAATATGAATTTATCTTAATGTAAGGGACGCTCTTAACAGTATATAAAAATGTATATATGAGCATGGTTGTTTAAGATTGTATTTTTAACCATTTCTCATACTTGCTCATCAGATTTATAAAGTTCTAATATATTTGTGGTAAACTGTATATTTCTAATGTTGATAGCCATATGGTTTAATTTAAAACTGGCTTTATGTTTTAATATTTTTCTCATATACTGCATTTGATTCAGAAGGGCATGGACTAAGTATTAGGTATTAGTCTAATATTTTGTCTGTTTGTCTGTTTGAACTGATGTGCCTATTGTGATGACAAATTATATTCACTTTTGTAAAAATAATAAAACGCTTGGTTATTAACATAGAACAAATGTCATTAAGAAGCACGTAGGTTGGGATATTGGAACTAGACTAAAGTGTAAAACACAGTTGTGAACTTAAATATAAAAACATTGGTCATGCATTGCATTGCGAAGATGTATTCTTTAAGAGAATGATCAAATTGCTAACAACAAAATATACTTTTGTTTTTAGACATAGCCTACTGACACACTGTTCCCTTTTACAATGTCACACTACTTGTAGTCTCAACTGATGAAGAATCGTGCATTAGGTGAAAAACCAACATAGTATTAGTCAGCTTAATACTGTAGCTAGTAGTATGACCTGTACTGTGTGCTTAATGCCAAAAACTGCATCTTTCTTGTGGAGAAACTATTATTTTATTTTTTCTCCCCAAAATAACTAACGTACCATTGTGCCCTGATGCTTGCAGAGTGTCCTGTTCGTTAGATATTTTAATGTGTGCCGATTTGTAGTGCATTATTTAAAATAAACGTTTAAAAACAAAACTGAGGTGCTCATTGCTGGTGGGAGGTGGCAATCCAAACTTTTTTTAAATTTTTATTATTGTTACATGCCAACCATAACAAATATGTTCACTTGTGACATGCACCATTAACAATATTTAACTAAAAACATCAAATACACAACTGTCAATCTGTTGTTGGGTTAAAACGAGGTAGTTATTGTCTTTGAGACAACACATAATACACATCTCGCCAGTACCAGCACTAGGGCATTCATGTAAATCTTTGGAATTTCTTCCCTTCAGATTGAATGAGGACGATGGAGACACAATCTCCACATAGCCCGTGATACATTCTCAACATGTCCTTCCTGACAAATTGTTTAATATAAGAGGACTGTCACACATGCATAAACAGAATTTCTTTAAATTAATTACCGTTCCCGCAACAGTTGTGTATAAGACTAAATAAACAGTAGATGCAACCTCTGAAAAAAATAAATAGTAGCTATATACTGTACATCAACATTCCTAAAAACCTATAACTACTTACAACAATAACACCAGCATCAGACAGTGAAGTATTTGTCAATACCAAACTTGTCCAAATCTTTAGACAAATTAGTTTAACTCCTGAAGCCCATCATGCAGACGAAATGTGGATGCACTGTTGAGCCCAGTCGAGCAGTGTAATCTCGTAATAGTGCAGGTTCTCCAAAGGCTTTTTAATGTTACACACTTTTCTTCCCTTCCCCTAGTTTGTTAGTAGCCACATGTTAAGTGGTAACAATTGCATCCACACATAAATGTATGGGATTTTGAAAGTTAAATATAAGGTAAAAATATAAATGTACATTATATTAAATATGTTAAATAAGACTAAACAATTGTGTTATAGTGTGCAAGAGTACAAAAAGACACCACTAGTCATGGAAAATCTTGCAAATATACAGTGTTTGTATTAATGGTCTACTCTGTAATGTAATATTTAAACGTGAAATGTTTAGATTGTGTGCTCGTCTTGGTTTCATCATGTCAAATGTTTCATCCCAATCCTTCTTTTATTGGCATTATCTTTTTTTTTCTCACATAATTTAAAACGTCAAGACATTTTCTGAATTATTTAATCCTGACAGAAGTCAAGTTCAGCCCGAGACAAATCCTTTTGTTTGTTCTGGCCAGAAGCTACTGAATAATACTCTCACCACAATACCCACAGGTTGTACTTTCACCAGCGGCTTTCTTGCAGCACATTTTATACATCTTTAACTTTCTCTGCCTCGTGGACCTTCTCCCTCAGCCCTTCAATCTCCTTTCTCAGCTCCTCCACTTCTGTCTGTGCCTCTACAGACATTCACAGAGAGAAGGGATTAATGCTATTTCTTAGGGGTTCGTCTATTGTTGGGCGACAGTGGCGCAGTGGGTAAAGCAGGGCGACAGGCGATGCAGAAGTCGCTGGTTCAATCTAGGCTGACTCCTCACAAAGTGTCGAGGTGCCCTTGAGCAAGACCTAACCCTAACTGCTCTGCCTTGAACGGCGACGGTCACCATCGGTGTATGAATGTGTGTGTATGAATTGCTGAATGTGAGGCAATCCTGTACAGCGCTTTGAATGGCCGGAAGGATAGAAAATAGCTATATAAATGCAGTCCATTTACCATATTGTTGCTTTACAGGCCATTTACTTACCTTTAATCTGAGAAATAGGTGACATTTTCATCAATGACTTAAGGTACTGTTGTTCTAATTTGATCAGCTGCTTTTGCAGCGAAACGTTTTCCTCCAGGACTATCCTCAACTGCTCATTTAATTTTCCCTGTGTTGAATTAAATAAAAGAAGATGGTCTATGTATTATTTACCCCAAGGAATTACATTTTGCATTTATTGTAATGTTGCTACTGCACTTCCACTCACAACTGTAGTGTGGGCCTCTTCAAGTTGGGAGCAAACATTACGGACTTCTAATTGATGCTTTTCCTTTTGTAAATCTGCTTGATCGTTCAGTGCGTTGACTTCCCCTCTTAAGGTCCGTACCTCAGCTTCACATGCGGAGACGTCGTTTTCCATCATAGACAGGATTTTAACTGCCTGAGCTGAAACAACGGGTCAAATATTATGAGACGGAACTGAGAAATGTGAAGACATTCCACCATGGCAGGTTTATTATATACAACCGTATACTATACTTCATGCTCAAAACTCACACAGGAAGTTATTGTTAAGATGAAGTGATCTCTCTCCCGCCCAATGCTTGTCCACAAGGTCAAGGAGCATGCCAAGAGGTTTTCTGTAACTGCCCTGTGCGGTTTACACATGAAGTGAGGTGTCAAATGGAAAAGGCACTGTGTGAAATACAGAGGTGGTAAATCAGTGAGCAAATGGATGAAGCCTACCTTTTTCTCAGTTTTTAGCGGTTGGTAGGAGCCCCCTGCTGTTTTATCAGAGGAAGAATAGGAGACTCTTGGCGGATGCAAAATGGGGTTGGAGGGGTTGGAAAGATTCAAACCAGTAGATCTTGGACTGGGTGGTCGGATATTTATTAATGGAGAACTAGACTGATGAGATTGATCTTAACAAAAGAAAAATATTGTATTATGTAACACGCACACACTACTTTCTACACTTTTTATGTTATTTATATTTTTGCTACATTTCCACTCAAAGAAAACTGAGTTTATATTATTTTTATATTATTATATCTTACCTGGATTAGCAGTAAAATGTCCCTTGGCTAAAATTCTGCTTTGTTTGGAGGGGCTTTTGTTTTTCTGTGTTACAAAAACAGGATGGTGTTTCTCCACGTAGGGGTTAAACGACACTCTTGGTTTATCAGCCACATTTGGTGAGGAAGAACTTTGGTTTTGTGGCACTTTGGACTCTTTTTGACCTGGTGAACAATAACACACTAATAACGCAAATGCAAAACGACATTGTCTCCATCTAGTGGTAGCTTATCACAACATAAACAAACAAAATGAAGGTCACTGGCTCTTTTCTTTATCATATATACGGTTATAAGCAGTACTATTACTGATATATCACCAATAGTATTGGTAGTATAAAAATGCTATATAACCAATTAGCAATAATTTATTCAAGGAAGACTTACTATATTTTTTCTGAGAATGTCTGAGGATTGATTTTGCAATTTCCTAAACCAAAATAAGAATTCATAAAAACCAATGTAAAAATGTGCAAATACCAATACTGTGACCGTATATAAAATATACATATCACCTGTACTGGAGAAAACCTTCCTTGTTCTTGCAACGTATGCAATCGTCCTTCTTCAACTATATATAAAAAAAAAGTTTTAAATAAAATATAGTCTGTGGTTGGAGAGTAAACTTTAAGATTAAATGTACCTTGCTGTAGGTGATAACCCTGTGAGTCTCTGTATTTATGAGGAGACTGAGGGTCAGTCTTGCCTCTGTCACTCTTGCGTTGAGCAAAGTTTAGCACGTCATCAGTATCATCCAGAAGGGAGAGCTTCTGAGGTAAGCGCTTTACCGAGGCCACTCGTAAATCACTGCTTCTACAGCACAACCAAGAAAGGAAACAGGATATATCAGGACTGAAATAAACACTTGGGGAACGTTTGAGATTCTGTGGGCTGATGTTACAGTCCATATTATAATAATGACATAGTTGTAATTATATTGCATACAGTACATGGACCAGATTAGATAATGAAAACAAAAACACTAGGCTATGGGACATCTAACTGCCTACCTGTGGTTTGCGGCCTGATTCACAGACGGTCTTTCCTTTTTAGGTGTATGTTCAGACGGGCACTGCATTATTGCAACTTTTCGCTCTGTCTCTCTCACCGGACAGTCATCTGGAAATCCCAAGAAAGATGAAGACTGAGGCCTAAACTCAATCAAAACAGTAACCAGCAATGTTGCTGTAACCTACCTAGTTTGCGCAGACTGGACATAGCATTCACCAAATGCAACCGATAATCAGGCTCACTTTTAGTCAATGGATTGAGCCTGAGGTCCAACTCTCTCAAAACGGGCAAATGGCAGAGCTTTTTGATCTCTTCGATGGAAGGTATGCAGTTGTAATACAGGTTCAGCCTCTCCAGCGTCTTCAAATGTAGCAACCCCTTAAAACGACCGCATAAAGCCTCAGCAAGAGCCAACTCATCAAGTCAACGGATCAATACATCTGACCAGTCCGGTAAGAAATCAAATGTGGAGAGACGTACTGTACCTCAACAGAGATGAGTGCATTATAGGAGAGGTCAATGGCCCTCAAACGAACGAAGTTCCTTAATGCATTTCCAACACGTTGGATCTTCAACTCACGCGTCCCTGGAAGACTTAGTGATCGGACGTCTCCTGTAAAAACGTAGACAGAAAAACACTTCGTGCATTATTTGATCATAAGACAGCCATAGGTCTGGGTTATCACCAGTAAGAACGCGAGAGTTGGTGAGACTGAGCATCGACTCAGATTGACTTGCTGTGCAAACCGAAAATATGACACTGCCTTTCCCTTCAATTATTTGATTTACATTAATATCATACTAGAGCTGCATTACCAAGACACGGGTGTGTTAATTTGAGTCTCTCTCGAATCCATTGCTCTGTTATTGTTGCCAAGGACTCCGCCGCCATACTTTTCGAATGTAAGCGCATGCGCCGTGTCAATGTCCGCATTCGATGTCACGTGTCCAAACAAATGCATGCAGCTCACTGTAGGTTAACATTTCCTCACCAAAGTTTAGAATTTATTTTAAGAATTAAACGTGTAGTGTATAATCAATAAAAAAGATAGTGTTTTATCTTCCATTGTGATATAATACTTGTAGATTGTCGTATGTGTTTACAAACATGTTTAACGTAGGTCGTTAACTCTTGGTACTTCACCCTGTTTGTGCTGTATGTGGTAGGTGTCCAGTCTGCAATGGACCCCTGTATGATAGAATGGATAACAGCCTGTTTCAACATTGTTCTATCTACTACTGCGTTGCATTCGTCCTATCGACTGTTCAAGGTATTGGAAAAATGAAAGGATATTTATCAAATGTATAATAGTTTCCCATTCTATTACTTCTGTATCTGTATTTATTGTTGATTTTCATGTCACTGAACATCACATATTTATTTTAGACAATTGTACTTTTTAGATTTTGCAGCTATCTTATATTAATTACAGGAGCTTATATTATATTTACAGGAGCTTCATCGAATCCATTTTAACCTTTTGTATCATTGCGTGGTTTGGAAATCTGAACCTGTCCAATAAA
>JAOEGT010048552.1:0-20297 GCA_025447795.1 Speoplatyrhinus poulsoni
ACTGTGTGTGTGTATATATATATATATATATATATATATATATATATATATATATATATATATATATATAGATAGATAGATAGATAGATAGCCTATGGCATGCTTTTTGATATTGGTTGGCACTTTAGTTAAGGTGAGCTATTACTTGCAACTCTGAGGAATAATAGGCGTGACCCGTTCTGGCCTTCATCAACAAACACGAGGCCACACTCCAACTTTCCCGACATTTAGCACAATAACTGCATGTACAACATCTGGTCTGTGTTTCGTTTATGCAACCCATAATGTTTTCATCTCCCATGATTTTCACTGGTGCGACATGTTAACGTCTTCCTTCCCTCTGCCCCTCTGCCCGCCGGGACGCCGACCCTTGCTCTGCTCGTCTCTTACCCACACAACACCACAGTATTATCCTACTCACCTTCTAAACAATGCGTTAGTGGTAAGTTACCTGTCCCTATTTATTCAGTACCAGGTTTCTGTGTTTGACATTTCGTTTTCATATCATGTTTTTGGTGTAGTCCTGTGGCAATTAGGTTGACCTTCACCTTGGAATTGATGTCGCGTTTACATAATACTTTGGTGCAGTTTTAAGATAAAGTAGTACATTATATTTTTATATTGGAAATATTGATCTAATTTAAATTTCGCGTGCATTGTGCTTTTATTCCACATACATTATATCAACATAGCATATAGGCATAGCACTACTGCACACTCGTTTAAGATCGTTTAAGATCGTTTAAGCTATTTCAACAGCTAGAAACTTTTTTTTCTCTCTCGTAAACCGTTTTTATCGCTTTTGCTCGACATTTCGATAGGCCTATATAATCTTAGATGCTGTAGGCTCTAATATTTTAACATTTTGAGATAGGCCTGGCTGCCCTAATGCATTTACAAGAGCCAAGCGGTGAGCTGTGGCCAATGCAAACGTTACGTTTGCGCTTTTTATTGCAGTTGTGGAAAAGCGTTAAAGCGTCTTTAAGTGCATGGAATTAATGGATGTTTCTGTTTGCATTGCATGCTCATTTTAATATGAAGTACTGAATTCCCCTTCGATGTAAAGTCACTCACCGACCGTATCATGACTTATTGTTGTCCTCCCAGTCTGAGCCGTGCATTTTCTTTATCAGGCCAAATGTTTCTCAAAGAGGAGATATTATATTTTACTACGTCATCAACAATCGTTATCAGTATCTATTAGATAACTGTTAGTTAATTAAAAAAATATTACCGGAGCATTTAGTTAAGAAAGAGTGAGTTTGCTTTTTGTGAAAATAATTTATAATCATTAATTGTAAGGTTAGTTGTTTTACTCATATAGTCTACCGCTGTAGCCTGAAATCCCTCTCATGAAACCTCAGTTTACAGCACCTTCTGTGAGGTGATCTGTCTCTCCCTCTCTCTATATCTACCTCTCTCAATCTTCCCTAGGTCTGAAAAATGAGTTGGAACAGCTGTTCAGGTTAAAATCTGATGGAACTACAGTCTGAATGAACAGAAATGTTGGATTTTTCAGAATTAAAGACACAATTGCATGCACATGCACACACAAAAAACTTTGCCAAATAAACACTCAACACCTTTTGATGCCACATCTTCTTGCCGATCAGAGTGGTCATTGCAGGTTTAACATGAATACATAGTTTCAAGGTTGCATCAGCAATTTCCTCCCACCCATCTTTATAGAAGCACTTTTAGAGATTTACAGTGGTTTCCCCATACCTATACATTTCAAAACAGCCACTTCACTGTGAATTATCAGCCGCTATCAATATGCTAAAGTATCACTGGTGAAGTTGAGTGCACTGTAGTTGTGACTGCCTGTTATTGAATTTCCCATCAGATAAGACACATTGAATTATAATATCGCGGTTTGGGGTTAACCTATTTAGCCAGATAGATTGGTATGATGCCAAAAAGCAGAGGTGGCTGGTATCTATTTGTGAGAACCAGGCATTTGGTTATGTATTCTATAGCAACCTTTTTTGATGTGTGGTGCCCAAAACTATTTTAATAGCAGCTTAAGCCACTGACAAAAATCTTAAAATATAACAACTAAATCATCAAATGAATCCCCACACAACATAATCTTGTGGGCCCCCAGGGGTCCTGACCCATGCATTGAGAACACTGATGTGTAGCATTTGATTGACAGATATTTCTCAGTATCAGACTGGGTGAAATGTGAGTCGCCAGTCGTCTGCGGCAGTGTCTCTAGGCTGCAGGCCGCAGCGGATCTTTTCCCTGTCGTGTAACAGGGACAGGGGGAAGCACATTTGTGAGAGTATAAATTCATGGCAATTTTGCGAAGTGTCTGTAGCGGCTCGTCACGGAGACCAAGATGTGGACGGGGCTGAACCACCTCTTGGCGTTCTAGCTTTGGACTGAGCAGCATGTATGTCTTATCTCACGCTGGCCGCATGCAGAAGAGGCAGAAGCAACTGTGTCTCATTCACAGTATCAGCACAGCTGTCCCAGTACCCGTGGAGAATGGATTCCTGCTGCTATTGCCAGGGGAGGCTCCAGACTCAAAGAATAGGAGGATATCCAGTGTGTTTGCTTGTGTTTTAGTAGGAAGGAGAGCAGCGAGGAGAGTGTGTGTGTGTGTGCGTGTGTGTGCGTGTGTGCATACTGTATGTCCACAAAAGCACACGGTGTGTGCTTTTTTTTCGTGTGTGTTGCATGCGTGTGTCTCGCGGTCTCCGCCTGTCTGTCTGTCTTTCCCTTCACTCATGGCACTCCTGGCGTGGCTTTTTCTCTGGCAGAACTCTGGAAGTGCCCACGGTTCTGCGGGCACTGATATGCTGGGCCGTTGCCATGGCAACCAAACACACACACACGCGCCTATGACACATACACACCCGTTGGTGCTAAATAAAAATTACATAATTTGGCTAAAATATATTTACAGTATAAACACAATATACTGTAGAATATGGGGGACGTGCGTGAGTGCGCGTGTGTGTGTGTGCGTGTGTGTGTGTGTGTGTGTGTGTAGGGCATCCCAGTTTAGAAATGACAAAGACAAAATGTGCCGGTCCACATCAGGAGAAAAGAGCAGCTTTGTGCTGCAGAAACACGTGACAGCGTTGTCAGGGTGGACTTCAGCGCAGACACGTCAGCACAGTCCGGGCTTTCTTTGGATTCTGACTCATACGTCCAAATGGCGGTGCCGCCATTATATGGACATTGAGATCACTGTGACACTCAGTTTGACAGGGCAATGGAGGATAAGGTATTTGCTGCAAAGAGTGTATATGAGAGAGAGAGAGAGAGAGAGAGAGAGAGAGAGAGAGAGAGGGGCGAGCAAGACAGTGTGTTTGTACAAGGGTGTGGTCGCCTGGGTTTACACATGAGGTAGCGCACAGAATGCGTCTACCTCATGGTATGCGTGCATACTTGTAGGTGCTTTTTCTCAAATTTTCTCCCTGCTCTTCGATGTTCCCACCAGCTTCTCCAGGCCTGTTTTGAAGAGTCTAACAAGAGCCCACCCTTTGCATGGTGTGTCTTCATATCGCTGATGCTCTCAGAGATATGCAAAGTTCAGCCACCGACACTGTCATACCCGGCCAGACCCTGCGTGGGCTTTAAGGGCAAAGTCTTTGACTAGCAAAGCAGCGCTTCATTTAGCACCATCAACTCAGACTCTGTGAATTATACAATTATTGAAATATTCATATATAACATCGATATTCACATTGATCGTCAGCCAGCCAATGTGTGACGCTAAAAGTTTACAGAGAATATTTAATTATTATTATATTGTAAAAATATACCTTGCATTCACAAGTTGGGATCCAAACTGTCAAACCGGTAGCACAACTAATGTTTAATATGTATACTGTACATTTACAGAATTTAGCAGACGCTTAATCAAGTCATGTTACAATGCAGCAAAAGTCACTGTTTTAAGTTTGCTTGACTTGTCTTGTGTCAATAACGACGCAGCCCCCAGTCAGACGTGTTCCCGAGCTTGCTTCCCATGCATTAACTACATCTGAACATGTGCCAACATCAACACATTCAGTGAACATGGACAGTATAATTACTCAACAGAAAGTCTTTTGAAACTACAGTAGCCCACAGCTCAGAGAATATATAGAATATAGCTCAGAGTATATATATATATATATATATGAAAAATGTTGCAGATGAGTGTTTTGTCCCAAAGTGGGAATATAAGGGCTCAGATTTAGGACTGACGAGGCTCGTGCACAAGGCCATTGTGTCGGCGTCGCGCGGCTCAACAGAAACAGATATAGAGCTGTTGCCGACGCTCATCGGCAGCCCACTGAAGGTCACTCCAGTGTGGGCTATTTGGCCATGTTGTTTGGCCTGTACGGGCCGTCTGCCTGACCTACATCTCTCACTGCTGCGGGCTAAATATATACGGTAGACCCCTCATTACAAAGCTACCAGATTAATGTGGATGAAATCGGAGCAATCCGATCGCGGCTCTCTCCGGTGCCTTCCTCATTCACTTCCATTGTTGCGTGGCCTTTTGAGAGAAAACCATGAAGTCACCACAAAGTACTGCCGATTCAGGATTGCTGCAAATATTTATGAAAGCTTTTAGTTAGACTGTAGGGTGGTGAGGCCGGTCTGACTTGTACTTCTGTTTATGTGCTTTTGTTTGGCTGCTGTCATGTATTTCTTATTGCTGTGTTTTCCCCTACAACTGTGAAGCACTTTTGTGATTTTATCTGTGAAATGTGCTATATAAATACATTTTACTTACTTACTTACTAAATATGGCGCGCGCGTGCGCACACGTGCGGGCGGCCGCCTTGTGAATGGGGATAAAAAGCTGTGTCCGCGCTGTTTTGGCCATTCACAAGCACGTATAGTCTGTGTGTGAGCAGACGCTGTTTCAATTCAGCCTCCATACACAAGCTGGTGTTTGGGTCTGCCTTGGTGCGTGACGCTGCGTGGATGTATACAAGCTAGGCAGAGGCAGGCGTGTGTGGACGACACGTCCCGCACCTGCCCGCACTTAAGCGCGCCACGTGCAGGTGTGCAATCTTGACTCGTGCCCGTGCCGATCTGGAGCAGCCGACGAAAATCACGGCCAGTGCCACTACATCAGAGTCCTGTAGTGTGTGTGTGTGTGTGTGTGCGCGCGCGCCTGTGTTTGTGCGATAGGGCGGGATTGGAAGCCAACATAGCATGTGTGCCAATGCCATCAACTGACTCTTAACCCATATGGTACTTCATCTACGGCCCACCGCCATCTCTGCCCTTCATCCTCCCCAGGCTACGAACCATGTCCCACCCACACCCTATCTGCCTGTGCACGAGGTAGACACATTAGCAACGTCTTTCCACACCTGGTGAGCACTGTAGAGGCAATTATGATCATTAGCACACAAAGGCTAAAGACTTCATCAAGCCACAATTCATTGCTGAGGGGACGGTGTTTGTGCGTGTGTGTGTGTGTGTGTGTGTGTGTGTGTGTGTGTGTGTATGTATGTGTGTCAGGATTCAGGGTTGTTCTGTCTTCAAGGGTCTGATGTCACACAGTGAGTCATAACCTTCATTGTGTTACTACTGATTTGAGGGGGAGCCACATTGGCTTTTTCTTCATCGTCGCTGTGATGTGATTGGTTACCTCATGCTGTAGTCGTGGTGAGCTAAGACGGGTAATAAACTGTTGCTGTACAGCAAAAATAAAAGGTGTCAGTTAGTCCACAGATGAGATTATAGCTGCACTAAAAAAATACAAAAAAACGTGATGTATGCCATTATAAGTCACCTTCAACATTTCATACTTTCCTTCCCTTTTTATTTAACCAGAAACTAGCTTTAGATGTTGGGCTAAAAAGGCTAATAATGGGTTAATGTTGGAGGGGAAAAGTTTTCCTGTCTTGGGGGTGGGTGGAGGAGCATTGACGTTTGGAGGCTTGCAAACCCGCAAGTCAAACAGTAACGAAAACACTGGTGACCTGATTTCATGAGCTGGGGGGAAAAAAGACCAGGGAGGGAAAGTTGATTTCCAAATCAGAAAAAAATATTGAGAAAGGAAAGAAAAGAAGCAGACAGACAAACGGACAGAAAGAGAATCACAAACAACTTTAGGCTTGATTGTGTGTTTTTCTATCTCTGTAGTTCTTTCTCTGTAGTTCCGTAGTTTCTGTGTTTTTCTACTTTTCTCTGTTTCTGTCTCTGTATCATTCGGCCACCCGGTCCAACAAGGAATGGCTGTCGCCCTGGGGAACAAAGCTCTGCAGCTTGCTCGTCGGAGCAGGAAATTGGCACACGGCCAGGGGTGGAAAATCTATACGCCGTTGCATAATATATCATATCTTTACCTTAGATGAACTCTGAAGGGCCTCGGCAGCTGTGAGCAAACAGAGCTGGTGGGAGAGGTCTTGTGCGTGACGGTTTGTATGTGCGTGTTTTTGTGTGTTAGTGTGTGTGTGTGTGTGTATGTGTGTGTCAGTGTGTGTATGTGGGTGTCAGTGTGTGTTTGTGTGTGTATTTGTGGTTGTCAGTGTGTATGTGTGTGTCGTTGTGTGTTTGTGGGTGTCAGTGTGTGTATGTGTGTGTCTGTGTGTATGTGTGTGTGTCTGTGTGTTTTTGTGGGTGTTTGTGGGTGTCAGTGTGTGTATACAGTTTATGTGTGTCAGTGTGTGTTTGAGGCTTTTGAGAAGCGCATTTAGTAATATACATATGACGAGTAGTGCAAAATTGCAGGCACGAGTAGAAAATTGTGTATATTTTAGCACAAGATATAGTAACAATATTCCGAACCTAGTCTGTAACAGCATACAAATAAAAATATATCTACTGTTTAAAGAACTACCACAGCTGAACCAGTATAAGCAGTTTTTATTAAAGATAATAAACCTCCAATAAGCCCCACTTTGTGCACTACTACTAGTAGTAGAAGACATCAAACCAGGGCAGGGCCAAGGGTTACAATCAACTACAACTCTGTGGCTTCTCTTTGGCACAGCCAGCAAATAGCTGCTTCGCTAATACAGCTGCACTGTGTTGCTCTGCGAGGGAATTCAGATATACACTTTCTGCTCTGTTTAGGCTCTGAGAAGTTGCTTCAGGATTAGTGTGCGTTACATGGAAAGTTGTATATTTGACTGGAAAATTCAATGCAGGATGAGGATTTCATCTCACCACTAATATATAAAACACAGATGGCCCAGGTTTAAGTTTACTCCTCGGAGTTCACCAGGCGGGAAAACCCCTCCTCCTTCAATGTGCCTAAGACAGTTTATAAATTCTTTTTGAAACCGCATCGTGCTCTCTACTGTCCTATTAGGGATGCCTAGCCATACCTCGATATTCTCTGGGTGCAATTTGTAAAAGTCTTGTCATGTGATTGCCTGCAGACTTGATGAAGAGACCAGTGTTGTGTGGCTAGGCCTTTTAGAGCTGTCTTGAAAACTATAGGAGGGAGGACAAAGTGAATTCCCCTGTCAAGCTGCTGTCAGCTCCTTGGGCACGCACAGCATCTTGAGTGCGTCTCTGTGAAAGCCAAACAGGGCCCATTATGGCCATCATATTGAATAAAGTGCAATCATCTCAGCCACCTGTGGCAAGCTGTGGCGTGGAAAATGGCGTCCGTCCTCTAGACCTCACGGGCCCCAGTCACAAATCAGTCCACAGACATTTGCTTTCACTCGTGTGTTTTAACTCCATTCCCGCACCTGAGCACGAGTGGTTCCAGGCTAAGACGTAGGGCTCTTGAGGGGACCACAAATTGACGGTGTATTGCGGTCCAGCGGCAGAGATTTATGTTCAAAGTGAATGGGAATGGCGTGGGCAGGGTAGGCAGAAGTATATATTATAGCTTGTTTGGGAGCATTGAGGTTCTTCTTTTACAGCATCACATGTCCATCAACCACAAGAGTCAGTCTGAGGAGCTCAGGGCCAACATACTGTATAGGAGTTCCACAACAGCTATGCTACAGTGGATGAAATAAGGATCATTGCATACAATATGGAGAGATACAGTATATACTGTTTATATATATATATATATATATATATATATATATACAGCATAAAGTAGTGGAATGTACAAAACAGGCACAGAAGACTGGGAGACTGTGAAAGAAAGAGGCCATAGAGGCTGTGTATTGTATATACTAGACCGGTGAGCATTCCAAGTGGTGTTTTTCAACCAGCGTGAGTTGTTTGATTTACCCACCGTCAATCAGCGCAGGACATATTCAAGCGAACTCGATGTATATTTGGGAAAGAGCCTTTACAGCCGTGGGTGTTTGTGTTCTCCATTTACATTCCTTGGAAGCAGACTAAGATTAAATCCGACGATATAGACGTATTGTATTTCCTAGGGGGCTGGAAAGAATGCAAATGCATCACAACCATATTATACTATTTAAGAGTCTTCCCCTTTGCCAAGCCTGTGGATACAAGAGCGCAGACACAGCTATGCCAAACAAACCCGACAATAAGACAGCATTTCTCTCCTTAAAGCAGCACCACATCGACAAAGGTACAAATCCATATCTGACTGCTGCACTACAGTTTTACACTTTTATAGCATGCGAACAGTTCGGACGTCTCTGCTCCACGACAGCCTAAGCCAAGTAACGGAAAATGTGCATCGTGTGTGCGTGTGTGTGTATGTGTGCGCACATGCATCAGTGTGTATGTGGTGTCTTGAGTGTGCATTTGCGTCTCTGTGTAAATACATTGGTGTCTGTGCGCATGGGTATGCACGCGCGAGAATAGCTGTAGAATCCGTTGGGCATTTTTGTTGTAAGGGGAGCATGTCGCTCGCTAGTGGGACTTTGGCCTGCACAATCCCTTCTCTGTTAAAACAATGCTGCAGTTGTCCTTCCTAACCTAATTACTCTCTCCAGGGGGAGAAAGGCAACAGCACCAAATCCCATAGTTAGAGGCTCTGATCTGGGCCCTGCTGCAAGAAAAGGCCCCATTCATCCCCCTCCTTCCATCTACCACACACACACATGGACGCACAGATACACACACACACACACACACACACACGCTCACGCTCACACACACACACACACGTACATGCATGCACATATATACACAGTCACAAAAACACGCATGCAGTCACCCAGATAGGTCCGCATGCACATGCATATATACAGTAAATATATTATACTGTGTATATATATATGCATGTGCACATAACATGCACACACACACAGCCACACCCAGTACATAGCATGCACTCACACATACACAGTACTATTTAGTTCTGCTCTGCAAAGGGATCTGACGTAGAAATGCTGTACAATATCACAATATTGATATTTGTTTTTTGTCCTCTCATAAAATGGTATGACTGGTAAATATGTTGTAGATAGGGAGGTGCATTGAATATGATGGCTGAATAAAGTTTCCTTGAGTTATTGCTCATGGCAAATGAGAGTATCTCTATCTAACGCTACAACATTTATTACCTACATCCTTTTAGGTGAAGAGCATAATTCAATGAAAGAGATCAGTAGTGTGAATATAAAAATATCCAGTCCAGTCTGGACACATTAATAATTGTTAATCATTAATAAAAATGTAACTTTCTTTTTATTTAAAAATGTGTTTTCTCTTTCTCTGTCAATGTGGCTTGTGGTCACTTACTGGCGCTGTCTGAGGTTTCAGAAACTTTATTACTGTAACTTTAGACAAGGAAGTCAGCACAGGAAGAGGGGACGGGGATGTGGACAAAGTGGCATTCACCAATAGAGGAAGGGGTGTTAATGCCTTCATTTTCCTTAAGCGTCCTCTAACCTGTTTAGTTTTGCTTATGTTGATTTGTCTATCCTCTCTCAGGAAGATTAGAACAGCCATTGTGCCAAGGCTTGGGAAGTAAGGCCCGGCGTTTACACTGGGAGAGCGTTGTGGCGTGGCGTTGTTATTGGACTAGAGACGGTTAGGGTTCAGACGCCTCTGTTTGTTTAGTTGAAAAGCAAGAAAGGCTTCCCCTTCACCGCATCACTTTGAAATGTGTGCTTGAGCGATACGACCCCGTGGCACGCCTGCCTGACATCCACGAAGCACGGCCGTCTTTACTTCAATACTACAATATAGCAGCATGCTCTACAGCCCTGTTACTGTACCTGGTGAAATGGTGGGTTCTGCGTGGGGAGCCATTTTAGCTCGTTCTGTTTTGTGGTCAGGATATACGGTGTAACGGAGCCCGTGTCCTTTTATGAATGGGACATGCAAGGAGACACTGGCCTTTTTGTTTTTTTTGTGTGCGCGAGACAGTGTCTGTGTCTGAGTTGGACAGTGATATAATCCGGCATGCCGTTTCAGCATGCCTGTGCCTGTGTACATCTAGGTGTGTGTGTGTGCGTGTGTATTTATGAGCGTGTGTGTCTCAGTCAACTGTGTTTGTATTAGGCCGGGCTGCTTTCCTGTGGTACGTGGGCCAGAGTCCGTGGTTATGTACCTTGGCACTTTAACCTTATGGCTAAAGCAGAAGCTAGTTTTTACCTGCATTAGCATGTGCTTTTACCCCAGCCTCTGGCCCAGGTCTTTAGCCCTATCACTGGCTCCCCAGACTCATGTTTATCTCTGTACAATAGCTACTCTGCTCGTACATGTTTAATTGAGGTTTATTATAACAAGTCACCGTGATCCTCTGAGCGTGTATTTTATTTTGTGGACATGCAAAAACCTCATTAGCTTTTTTTTTTATTATTTGGATAATTAATTGTATTTTTGTATCCCTTGTAAATTTTACAAATGTAATCATTAACAATAATGAATATATTCTCTTTTGTATTTGAGTATACAAAATAAAATACTGTTTTGTTACAGTATTTTATGGACGATTTCCACGGGTCGCCTCAGCTGAGCTTTTGTTTGAGCTCAATGCACATTTATTAACTTTTTTCAAGTCTCTAAACTTCCTCCGTCCCTCAAACCTTTTGTTGAATGATTACTTGCCTCTTTCTAGTTATAATTTGTATGTATGTATTCTACCACTGGTCACTTATTTTATTATGACTTTATTTTGTTATTAATATACTACGCAATCTATTGAGAATAAACTACATTTAGACACCTATTTAAGGTAAATGCTTTTTAAGGTACTATCCTTTATTGGTACTTGTTAATGACATTTGTATATACTTTACAAATATACAGTATTACAGTCAAAATTATTCATGATGAAATGTGATTCACGTCTTTTCTTTAAACGTTTAAAAATAATTCTTATTTCTTAGTCGTCCTGCCCATAATCTCGCTTTCTAAATTGTAATTCCTGCCTCTTGACGCCCTGTTTTATCAGGGCTGTTGCAGATGCAGCTACAACCACACCTCTATCAAACGTTCTCGCTCGCTCGGTGTTATTCGTCCCCCAAACATCATAAAACTCAGTTCAGCGCTGCCTGCGGGCAGAAGCATTAGGCTTTTAGCCTTATTCAAGAGCCATGCAGGTGGGTCCTCCTCGGCGCATACGGGCTCAATGAAGCTCACTGAGCTTTGGGCCAATTAGGCTGCGACCTAAACCCAGTCACCTCTGCTATAGCGAGCGTATAGTATCTATACGTGTAGTAGACGCCGCTTGACAAAAGCAGCTATAGATGGAGGACTCGGGTGGGGGGTGTGAGTTGGGTATGGCGGCAAGGCATTTGCATAAAGAGCAGGGCAGTGTGCCCAGTGGTGGAAAAGGTTGGCATCACGCCTTTCAGACTGGCAGAGAGGGAGAAGACTGGAGAGAGAGAGAGAGAGAGAGAGAGAGAGAGGGAGAGGGGGTTGTGTAGTCAATAGTGAATCCCTTGTTCAGAAAGAGGAGGTCCTGGTCTGTTGGCAGGAGTGCAGGGTAAATCTCTAGTTTGATTGTGTTCTAGATTGCCCCTTTATTTCTCTGATTGCGAAGCGTTCAGCATCGACCGAGTAGTAGTCTTTACTTTCCCCAAGCCTTTATTTAGGACTGAGTTACTGGCCATGTCTGTGATTGGCCCAGCCCCCTTACCCCCTACACACACACACACACACACACACACACACACACACACATGCTCACACACATATTTGAGCTTGTATCGTTCCAAACTTCACACAGTTTAGAGCATAAACTTCATATTGTGGAGCGACACACTAAGGTTAATAACATAATAACCTCAGCTCGATGCTGTATGCAGATGTGTTGTCAACACAGTCATTTGCATAGGTTCTTGTGGATGATTTGGTCCCTGGCGATAGCCAGTGCCCAAAAGCGCCAAGGGGCAGCCAGTGGCTGTTATCGCTGTTTAGCCTCCAATCAGAAAGCTTTCTTTCCAACCTTTTTGCCTGCCTCCTCCTGCTGTCGGTCAGTCTGTCTGGCGGGCTGTCAGTGTGTCTTTCTCTGTCTCTCTCCTCCCATAGAAACCAGTCTGCTGCTTCATATACTGTGAGAGGGTCAGTTCTGAACCTTCTGGCTTATATGTCCTACAGCCATAAGGCCTCAGAGGGTGACTGGTGCCTTTAAAGTGGATTTATGCTCATGTGCTTTAGTGAATGTTATGACCAGATAGCTTATAAAAGCTACTGTGAGCCGAGATCTTTCTAAACTATTAACTATTTTATTGGTGTGTGTGTGTGTGCGTGTGTGCGTGCGTGCTTGTGAGTGAGGGGCGATAAAAATTGGGTTAGTGATAAAAAATATCGGGGAATAAGAATATTATGGTTTATATACTGTAAGTGTTGCGGAGACAAAGCCAAAATTACACATGGAATAATAATAATAATATCAGTAGTAGTAGTAATAATAATAATAATAATAATAATAATAATAATAATAGTAACAAAGGCTATGTGTTATTATTTTTATTTTATTATTTTATTATTTAAAAAATATATATAATTTATGTGAACTTAGCACATGTAGCTGAACCAGAATTTAAGCAGTATATTAACTCATATATCCTTAAAAGCAACTTTTCAAAGTTTTAAAAAGGCCACGCTGTTGTACCAGCTACTTCCTTCTTCCACTGGCGTGTGAAAAACCGTCTCGGATGTTTCGCACCGATCTCTTTGAATAAGCGCAGAAAAGCCCTACAGCTTTGTTAGAATGCAAGTTAACACATGAAGGTAGCGATCCTTCCCTTTCAAGCTGTGTAGAAACTCTTAATTCCAATGAGTATGCAAACAGATCCTTTCATAAGGGCTACAGTATGGTGCAAGAGTGAGCCTAATGGTGATTCACCGTGCGCACTACAAACGCTTGGGTTAACCAGGCGCAACGGTGCATAAATGACACCCTGGTTTGCAGTGAAGTGTATCAGGAATCATTTCCCTCCGTCCGCATCAATGACAACAATGTGAACACAATGTATTTAATGTGTATTAAAGAATGTGTCATGATAGAAAACTCTTTAGCTAATTGATAAATTCATAATTTCAGCAACAGTGAGCCGTATTTTATGACACACATGGTTGGGAAACTACTTTAAGCTAGTAACTGACTAAAGCCAGGTATGTTCTGGTAGTAAGGGTTAAAATTATACAGAACTTATTTAAAAATAATAAAATAATAATCATTTATCGGTGCATTCTGTTTGAAGTAGTGTGGGAGCTTAACAGGTGTTGTACAGTACAATTAAGATTGTTGCTAATATTCTATAGCCTCTTAAAATGACTAGTTAGGCCTACTACTGTAGGTACAGTAACTGGCCATTATTTAGCTTATTCTAAAATGTTACAAATGGCTACAGGCCAATTGTGAATTGTGGAAAACCTATATTGAATTATAGGTATTATAGAGAAAAGAAACACATTTTAATTCAAATGTTCAAATCCTCCAGAGAGTTCTTCACTTTAACTGTAATTCTGCCTTTGAAGTTCAAGAGGTAGACGGCTTCTCGTGCACACTAGCATAAACACACACACACACATGCACACGTTCTGCATGCGTCCGTCTTGACGCAGGCACCGGTGTGTTTGATGAGACACGTCATGTGACATGCCACGTGCAACTTTAAATGAAACTGCAACTGCTTATAATGGGAATTATTCAGGGGAATTATTAGTGTGACTTCCAGACATATTAGTGTGACATTATGAATGGTGGTATTCTGTGTGCATTTATCACTAGTGTGGTTAATGGAGGTGTTTTGGTGTGTTCTGTTCTTTCCCACCACTCGTCAGTACTGTTGTCTTCATTCTAGAACATCTGCGTGCCCCGGCACGCAACTCGCCTTTAGCAAGAACAAATATAATTTTTTTAAATCTTCGAACAGTGTCACAAAAATCTAAATAGCCTCAAGTAGATGAGACAGAGCTCGCTCCTCGGTAGATTCAAGTTATTATTTTTTTACATGGATAATATTTATTCTTTTTATTTTTTTTCCAGCACACAAAGCAGGTCTGTGTCTCTCCTGTGAATGTAGACCCACTCTACTGTAATGATCTCAGGTTTGATTTGTACTTTAAAGCGGAACATAAATCTCCCTCCATACACATCCCCTGGAACCGAGACTCAACATCTAGCACCCATATCATACTCCGACGAAGTATGTGGAGGTGCAGTGCGATATAGCCGTCAGTGGCGCTGTGTGGAGCGTGAGAGACGACACTGACTTGCAGGCCTGTTGTCGTGGTGACGGGTGCAGAGGCCCCGGCAGCTCCACAGAGAGGCCCACACCTCCGCGCCGTGTGCCAGGGTAGCAGAGACCCCTTGTCAGGACGGAATGTGGCGGGCGTGCCTCTTCCCCGGGCCCGTTAGCACACAGCCGCCACAAATTGCTTGCAGATTTTTCACACATAGTAACGTGCTGGTTTGTAAACTCACATAATTACAACCAACGTAGGCTCCCCGCTTCAAAGTTATCCACCCATCACTCACAGGCCGCGGGGAGGGCCGGTGTGTGTGCCCCTCCCCCCGGGCCTTTAAAATAAAACCCTCGCTCGCCTCCGTTATTTCCAGAGCCTAATGATTAACAGAAATGCTCCCTGCGATAAGAATAGAGCGTGGGCACTGCACACTCTAGACAAAGAAGGTGCAAGGAGGTGGAACCAAATAGTATGGAAGGAGTGCCAACATGTATCTTCTGAACACGTTGGAAAAATAAACGTGCGCCGACATACAGTAATTATGTGTAAAGACGCTAAGCATTCTGGCCTTTACCACAACCACAATGTATCTACCAGCCATGTTTATTTGACTGTACAATCCTGGTCAACTCCTGGCAGACCTGGCTTCATTCAGGCTCCGCGTGCCTCTATCAAAACGGTCCTACTGGAAACGCCATGTGAATGAACCCTCCCGGTCCAGGCAGAGCTTTACCAGTGTGCAGACCACCGCCCATGGGCATAGAGAGCAGACTCAATACAGCTAATTCTGTACTGCTGAACACAGGCCTTTTTTTTTTTATAACCTTTACATGTTATCACGCCTGCGCACATTTCATTTTTACAAGACACGTGTTGGCACTCCTGTGCCTTCCATAAAAGCGGTTTACTGTGATGCTGTTATATTCAAAACAAAGTAAATACACAAGTAAGCATGTACGTCTGGCATTTCAGTTGCTCATATTATTACTTGCAAGAGTGTGCATCTCTTGTTTGTTGTGTGAACCAAACCGTAGCCCCCACAGATTACACATTACCTATTTAAAGTATAGAAAACACTCAATGCATATGCACACACTTTGGTATGTGTCAGCGAAGACTTCCCTATATTGGTCCCTGATCTACCAAACTTTAACCTATGACCCCTACAGCCGCCATGACCCTATCTCTTCTTCAGTTCCACCCTTGTCTCTCTAAGTCACCCGTAGAGGCTCACATCCCTCCTCTCTGACCGGGTGAGTGATGGAGCCTCTCCCCCCTCCCCACACACACACACAACCCCACGCCACACCATGCTCCTAACCCCTGCTGCTTCGGGGGGTATGTCCTGCCACTCGCCTCTGGTCCTGGTGCTCTCTCCTGGCGGTCCCGGGCAGGGTCAGGGGCAGACGCCACCGGGCCTGGCCAGGGTCACGGACGCTCAGCCGGGCAGGAGAGGAGACAACAGAGCCCCAGCAGAGCCCCAGTAGGCCCATGCTGCGCTAATGAAGGGCCAGGCAGCCTGCGGCTTCTGCATACCACAGTCTAATTGGTCTAATGAGATACAGCCATGGTGAGGTCAAGTGTTTTAGGACAGCGCAGGACAGGACAAAGCCGGCCAAAAAGGCCCAACACTGGAGGTCGGAGGTCGAATGGATGCAAGACCTCTTTTCTTTAGCTCGGTTCTGTCAGCGGGCTTTCATCAACATGTAATGTAGCGATATATGTAGCTATACATTAAATTAGCTATTTTTATATTATTAAAAATGTGAAGACAGCAGATGGAAGTCATTTTCACTCTGGCTCATTTGGAAAAATATGGTAAAAATTAACATTGCACTTTTAGATTGTTCAGAAGCATACAGTATATATTGATTATAAAAACATGGAAGCCTACAAGGTATTCCATATGCATACATTAAATAGTGGTATGATGCCATGATATCAACATATAAGACTTTTTTTTTAATGCTTTAAATGCATTTGCAGTTAAAGCTGTGTACAGTAAATTAATAAAACAAGAAAGAGAAAATCTATTACAATGTTTGCTGCAAAGTAGTCCTAATTTAATTACAAACGGTAGTTCAGACATATTTTCGTTGATATCAAGGAAAACATGGAGCAAATCTCTAATCAGTACAATATCAATACAATTGCCTATCTACTGTACACTGATAGACATCGTTAACAGAGATTTTAACTTAATTTGAATTGTCTGGAATCATAGTAAATTGGTTTGCCGATCTTAATCCCGAATGTTGGCCAGTGACCAGCTTTAAACAAATAGGCCTGCATTTTTTGCTACGTTCTACTTGCTGCGTTTTAACTAACAAGTAACCCGTTATTTTTAAATAAAAAATAAATATACCGTACATTCTTGTTATTTGCATATGGTATGTAAAACCCTTTTGATTTATTCGAAATGTAAATACTTCTAAAAGTGCATAGCTACATAGGCCTGATAATGAATTTGTCTGCCCTGCCTTTCCTGCTTTTGAGAGACTAGGGCCCTTTTTCTTCTCAATGAAAGAGTTAATCTGAATTTGGCAGCAGACTCGACGTTTGAGTCAGACGTGCTGAGAATTAAGAAATATAGGTCTTCAAAATAATCTCCTTTCTCTTTTAAAGCCAGTTTAAATTCAGATTCTAAGGGCACTTCATACTATTCCATTATTAAGGCTATAAACAAAACGTTGATCGTTAATCTTATAAAAGGGAATAGATCCATTTGCAAGGTTGTAGCCTAGTTGGCACAAAAGTATTCATTCAAAGAGAGTCCTACAATATCAAAGGCAATGTACACAAATATCAAACGTAATTTCAAATCTCAAGATTAATTTTATTTTCATGCACAATGTTTACATCTGCTTTTAGAGTTATCACATAAATGTTTAGGCCTATACAGTGTTGACTATGAACGTAAAATGCACTACCTCGCACAAATCAAATGTAATTTTGAATGGGCCTCAATCCAAGAAATTAGGCCTGTGCTACCTCATGCAATTTGATCACAGTCTATTACAATGCATTAACCGTTCCAAATTAAAATATAAGCATGCAAAACATTTCCACGTGTTCCAGATTTTCTTTACTGCTCTTAGGTCTAATTTTGAGGCTGGATTTTACTGACGGTTTTGCGCAAATGTCTCGCTTGCGGGAGTGCCAGCCAATCTTCCAGTTTATTCATGTCCATGTGCCTGGCGTTCTGAAGCGATGATGTCCGCAGTCTTTTTGTCTATTTATATTTTAAGTGTCCTGCGAGGAAAAAAGTGATGGTGCATTTTTTATTGTTTTGGCAAAAGTCGTCGTCTCATTAAGGATAAGGACCCTGGCTAACATCGATGAATCAGGCAGATACATTGCTCCTCATATTTAGAATATTTTGAGCATGTGCGTGATAAATCTTCAATTACGCTACTTTACTATAACGGTAAATTGGGTGAACATATTATAGACCACTGACCCGATTGGCGTTCAGTAGGCTATGTCTTCTAAGATGCTCAGTAGAATTAGAAGTAGCCTATAGCCTATGCATAGTCATATTTAGCTCCAAGGGTCCGCTCAACTTAAAAAACAGGTCATTATTTCAGTAAAATTTCAGGTTTGTCAAGAAAGCTCATTTACTTGAAAGATAAAGTAATTATCTACATGATATTCACGTAGGTTTTGTGCCATAGGTCTACTGGCAGTTTTGACCGTTAATTTATCCCGCAGTTATTATACAGAAGTTTAAAGCTACATCTAACTGTTTTGGGTGCATGCAATGGTAATCTCCTAAGTAAGGCGATTAGTTCAGAAAAAAAATTACATCCAGGGGCTTTGTGATAAGTGTGATAACAGTAGACTGCTAGACATATGCACAAACTGCCTTAAATGTGTCATTGAAATAAGCTGCAGTAGAATATAAACCATAAATCATGTTAGGCCTGCAATATAGCCACAGTGTGGTAGCATGTTTCTATTTCATAAAATTGCAAGTGTTTGAATGCCTTCTACAAGCATAGTAATATGTAAGCATGCTGTAGGTCATTCTGCCAATAGTTGTCAGGTAATTAAAGGTGTGTTAGCCTATACAATATTTTAAACATTATTATAGCAAAAAGAAACTATTATATATGTAAATATCTACAGTATAGTGGCTGATTCTGCTGTTACAAATAATGACATCACAATCCTGCTTTGTGTGTTGTAACCTGAGCTCATATGTTCTGTTTTCATAGCTGGCCTGGCTGCAGACATGTTAGAGAGAGTGTGTGTGTGTGTGCGCGCGTGCGTGTGTGTGTGTGTGTGTGTGTGTGTGTGTGTGTGCGCGCGCGTGCGTGAGTGTGTGTGTGTGTGGGGCCCACTAAGCATTTGTTTTGGTCTGAGGTGGTGCTTTAGCATTACATTTAGTGGCAGAAAGTCATATAGAATCACTTTAATACGTATACTGCTAAAGAATGAACTGACGGGTTTCAATCAAAATAAATGTGTTAATTTATGATACGGTATTCTTATAGGCCAAATTATTACGATTATGTTGATTTTGAACAATATAAATGCAGAACTGTAGGGATTCGACAATTAAGCATTATTGTACTGAATGTGTGCCACTTAAGGTTTCAGTAAAATGTATTGCTTTCTGAATGAGACTATTGACTGATATTTATAACCTTGAGTGTATGTAATCTAAATAGTGAGTGTTTGTGTTGGGGGGTGGGGTGAAGTGGGGTGGGAAGGTGTTTGTCTAGTCTGCTCTGTTTATTGTAATGTCTGCAGGATTGTCCTTTTGCAATTTTGTTTCTCTTAAGAGAAATTCAACTCAATTCTGTTTTTGTAGAAATGCCTTTTTCACAATGTCAGCAGATTTGCATACAGGCCAATCTGACCAAATAAATAAATTGACATGGAGTGGGTCTAGATAGTATTGCATGGTGACTGGTGTTCATAAGATGCTAATATTTAGCAATACCTAAATATTGTGTTGTTAACTACATTTAAATTAAACATGGGGTTCCTACAGATAACTATTCTGTATGTAGAAGATTTATTTTCTTTCTATTTGTGTACAAAAGGCATTCACAGTATACGAGGGTTTGTATTATTTGGGATGTGATGTAGCAGAGCCTGCAGACTAGCTGGTGTGACTGTGTGGGGACTGTGGAGCAGGTGCATCCCTGAATGAGATGATGCCCGACGAGGCAAAATGGCAGCCGCCACCACTCGCAGTCCGAACCCCAAACGCCCCGGGGATTTCAGGAAGCGGAGCAGAAATGTGGGCTGGTGATTTGCTAGCAGGAGCCGCCTCTCGAACGTTTATCATTGTCTTGTAACGTCATCTAAACAAAGTGTTTGCTGAAAAGCCTGAATTTAAAAATCACATATCAGTCCTTTTCTGACAAAATCACTACATATACAGTATATGTATTTAAATTGGTGTAAACGCTAATTCGTATTTTGCGTGGCCGCGCGCGGGTCTTTAAATCATGGTGATTGGCTCGCTGGCTGGCTTGTTGATATGTCTGGGCTGCAGACGGAGGAGTGCCGGGCTGGCTTGCTCGCTCACTCTTTGTTTGCTGTGGTAAACCCATGAGCAGCTGCCGTGGTGAAGTCTGGTGGGAATCTGAAGCAGTGCGTTCTCTCTGTGCCATCCTCTGCCAAGGTGGCATTATGCAAGCAGAGAGCGGAGACCGCCGGCGAGAGGGCGGGTGGGGGGGGGGGGGGGGGGGGCGGGGTGGTGGGGTGGGGGGTGGGGGGGGGGGGGGGGGGGGGGGGGGGGGGGGGGGGGGGGGGGGGGGGGGGGGGGGGGGGGGGGG
>JAOEGT010048562.1:0-20296 GCA_025447795.1 Speoplatyrhinus poulsoni
TTCCTCCCCTTTTTTCACACCCCCCCCCCCCCCTTCCCCCCCCCCTCTCTCTCTCCTTAAGAATGACCTGCTGTTCCTCAAAGTGACGAGCCAGTTGCATCATCTCAGCATCAAGTGTGCCATACATGTTCTCCATGTCAACAAATTCAACCCCAACTGCCTCAAACGCAGGCCCAGCAAAGAGGTTTGTGTGCGTGCGTGCGTGCGTGCGTGCGTGCGTGCGTGTCTGCATTCATTACTTAATGCATTTAATACTATTCACAACATGGCCGTCAACTGCTCTGATGGTGTTTGTGTGTGATTCAGAACCAGACCACACCCGGCGAGGTGGTCCAGTGGTCCAATCACCGGGTCATGGAGTGGCTGAGGTCGGTGGACCTGGCAGAGTACGCACCTAACCTCCGGGGCAGCGGCGTGCACGGAGGGTTACTAGTAAGTGCACGCACGTGCACAGCCTCACACCCTGTCTGACAACCGGTCTTACATCAGTATTTGAAGCAGGTTGTATTTAGCCTCTTCTTCTCTCGTGTGTTTGCATGGCACAAGCACGTTTACATTCACAGGGTCCACTGGAGCAGACACATGCATACAGAGCGACATATACTTAGTACACTTGTCACTAGCTGTATAGGCCGCACACCTGTCGTCTTGGGCAAACAGCATTCTGTAAGAATGGGGACTACCAAAGTTAGACGTTACAGTAGTTATCAACACACTATTCAGTCTTCAAATTGCTAAATACAAGCAAACCTTCTACGATCTTAAGAGAGCAGGTAAAATAAGATTAGAGATAAAGATATAAGATACAGTAAGCGCCGTAGAGGGTTATTGGGAGTAGTGTTGCATGTGTGAGGTAGAGCGGTCCACACAATACTAATACCTCTGGTGCTCCATGTCGGCCATCCTCCGCCCTTTCCCCCTCACAGATCCTGGAGCCGCGGTTCAGCTCGGACACGCTGGCCATGCTGCTGAACATCCCGCCCCAGAAGACGCTGCTTCGCCGCCACCTGGCCACCAACTTCGGCAGCCTGGTTGGAGCTCAGGCCCAGCAGGAGAAGAGGGAGTTCACTGAGGCCGCCAACTGCGGTCCTCTCAACCCCACCGCTAAAGTCCGGGTGAGACGCAAAACACGCGCACGCACACACACACACACACCCTAACACATCTTAAATTTAGGACACCAGAATATCTGTCTTTGTCCCCCTTACACCAACAACAAAAAAAAGAGTGTATCTTATATATATATATATGCATACGTATATTTTTGTTGTTGAATGTAACCTTAGCAAACTAGCTAACACTAACAGTTTAGTGTAGCCACATTGTAGTGCAGCAAGCCCTCATTATCCTAGGGATGGTGTTATTTCAAAGTATAGCCTACTGTATTGGCCAGTTTCATGGACATGGATTAAGCCCTAGTTCAAGACTAAATGAAAAATATAATGAAGATCTCCGTTGAAAAAAGTTCTTAGTCTAGGACTAGGCTTAAACCTTGTCTGTGAAACCAGCCCTAAATGACCACACACGCACACGCACACACACACACACACACACACACACATACACACACACACAATTGACATATATTCCTTCATTTTTAAATGCACATGGACAAATGGACACATGTTCAGATAAAGTATATCCATGTTCATCTCTCCCCTCTCTGAACACACACCCACAAATACACTCCTCTGCCGCTCTGTCTTTAAAGCAAAGCACCTTAATCTGTGTGGACGTACTGGTGTGTGTGAGAGCTCTAAGCTCTAGCTCCTCACGGCTACTAAGCTGTGGAGAGCAGGGTGGAGCTAACACAGCCCAGCACCTGGCATAAGACACAACAGCAAGCCCTCTGTATGACATCTCCTGCTGAAATCAGCATAGTATAATCCACCAACACAGAATTCACCCCGTGCTGTTTTATAGCTGCGCACATCGAGAATGGGGTTTATTCATTGCCGTTTATTTCTAGTTATTGTTTTTGTATCAGTGGAACAATGACAGATATTCTGGTTGTTTGTGTGTGTGTGTATTATGGGGATTTTCAATTCATTCATGAACGATTATTTTACATATGTACTGTGGTACATTGAATCAATGAAATTGAATACATTGTTCATTCTGTAGTTTGAGCCCACAGGCTATAAACCTACAGTGTCAAAGATCAACAGGTTTTAACGGTGCACTTGGAACAGCCTTAGGTGCTGCGTAGATGACTACATTATTATCACCAGCTGTTACTGACCATGACTTTCTTCTTCTTCTTCTTCTTCCCTGCAGCCAAAGAAGTTGGTCTTCTCTAACTTGACCCACCTGCGGAAAAAGCGTCAAGACGACTCCACAGACTACATCTGTCCTATGGACGC
Organism: Speoplatyrhinus poulsoni; assembly: GCA_025447795.1. Taxonomy (NCBI): domain Eukaryota; kingdom Metazoa; phylum Chordata; class Actinopteri; order Percopsiformes; family Amblyopsidae; genus Speoplatyrhinus; species Speoplatyrhinus poulsoni. Next base: position 2,364 of record JAOEGT010048562.1, read on the forward strand.
CACGCTGCCCCCTTCAGGCCAGCCTGCGGTGAACGGGACGCACTCCGCAGGCCTCGACCAAGATGACAACTGCGCCAAGGACCAGGTGGGCCTTGATGACAGCTGATCCATCTCCATGACAACCATGACTAGCGTTGTCACGCATCCCATCATCAGCCAACCAGCTAGCACTGCTACTACTCCACTTTCTTGCTTGCAGCCCATAATACCTCAGCCCCTCCTCCCGCCTTTAATTCCCTGCCCTCTGGTGTCTAAGTAGTATCATTACATCATTTGAAGTATTTTAAAAGCTCTCCTATTTTCCACGATGTGGTGGAAGCGGCTTGTCATATACGGTTTAAAAACATTTAATACGAATCAGCTACATCTCAAGTATTTCTTCAACCCTCACCCTCTATCCAGCAGACCCAAGGTTCAGGTGTGTGCAATTATTAGTTACTAACAAAAGGAAATGAACACCACGGACTGAGACTGCATACATCCTGTAGTCCATATGTGGATTAAGCCAACTATGTAAAACGTTTGTGTACCAGCAACACTTACTTTTGTACATTTACGTTTGCGGGAGCAAGCATATAAAACAAATTTTTTTTATGAGTTTTGAGTTAAGATATTGTTTTGTCATATGGTAACATGAATATGTGCAATATTTGCATAATCTTACAGAGGGATTTAATTTAATATTTATGTTAATAGGATTAGTCACTAAGATCAGATAATTATAACATGTTGTGGTTAAACATGATATGGGGATTTTTTTACTGTTATTTTCATATGTAACAGTTATAATATTTTTATAGTAATTAACGTACTGCTTCAATATAAGAGCATGCTGTTATTATGGAAATGTGAACATACTTAACATACAAATTATTTAATTAAAAAAAGTATGTGTGTAAAGCTGTTTGCTTCATTTTAAAACAGTGGAGAAGAATAAATGCCGATCTATAAAGATATCTTAATCTTATAATATTGGATTAAATATTATAAAGTAAATGGGTGTAGATTTCACTAAAGTGATTATACATTATTTCCCCCTTAATGTGTTGTACTTTGTTAAATGTGTTTGCGTTATAGTGCATTTACATGGGCATTTACAATTTATGTAAATTACCTTATTTATAAATTATTAATCTTATTTATGTCAAGTTCAAGTGACCATAAAAACATACAGTGCTGTTCCTAGCATGCCTCAGTAACCCCAGTGAACCACTAACCGGCTGACATTATCGCCCTCATCATCGCCATGGCTGCAATTCCTGTCTCTAACTCCAGCCGGCCCAGCTTTGGCACTGTTGACCTGTTTGAGCCAAGATGGTGGCTGGTCAACATTACAGCAACCCTTTGAGCTGCATGTTGGAATATGATATGATTTTAACACATGCCTGGCTCAGGTACATTTCTAATACATGTTTAGGGTTGTATTTACCTGTATGCAAACGTACAATATTTGCATTGATTTTTTTTATCCCATTATTAAGAGTGCTTTCTTTATACATGCATTTTAGGTAGGTGTGTGTGCGCCTGCGTGCCTGCATTTGTGTGTGCGCGTGTGCGTGTGTGTTGCAGATGGTGTTCAGAGAGGGTACCATTTTACAAATAGAAGCTCTATCTAAAGGCATCAATAACCTCACAGTAAGTGTCTACCTACCTATCCTCCCTGGTTGATTTAGCATGATACATAATGCCATATTCAATTTGTCCATTTAGGAGAAAGACAGAAACACAAATGAGGTCAAACTGCACAATATCGGTTTGAAAACCTTATACAACTATGCTTTACAATCTGTCAGTATTAGCATACAGTAGCCTACAGTATGTATTTGCTTGCTAAACTAATATTCCTGCTCTGAGCTGAATTTGCTTTCGCTCCAAGTCTTGTGGAACCTGGCAACCAGCATTAACAATGCAGCTTGGATCTTTGGTAATCTTTCAGGAATGTCAAACAATAGATATTTGAACTGAATGCAAATGTACTTCAGTACATTTTCAATTGTTGAACTAGCTCATGGCACAATGCATAAAACAATACTGTTGTAATGAGGGTTTAATTAATTCAAAGGTATATTAGTGTAAAATAGGCACAAACCTAATTCCATGTCAGTAGTAGAAGCTGTCTTAACCATGCTCCTTGCAAGCAGTCTAACACATTGCCACCCATCAATGCTTTGATTCCAGGACCTACTCAGCCTAGACGAGATGAAGCTGTCTCATACGGCGCTTGTTTGAGGGGACAGGCGAGATGCTCTTGGCTTTCTAATGCTGTCAATCAACCCCAGTGGCCATTATGAACTAATCTTAAACCCTGACCACAAGCACCAGGCACAACCCCACAGTGTGTTGCCTGTCCCTGCTACTTCAAGCTACTGTACAAGCCACTGATACCTCCATTAATAACTACTCATTTTATTGACTGACAGTTTAGCAATAACAGTAATATAATTAAAGTGAGGATGATTTTAATGATGATGTAATATGTGTGCCATGTATCGATAAAAATGCCAAGAGACTATTTGGGCCGTTTTATTAGAATTATTATTATTTTTTTTTTTTTTCATATTTCTTCTATGCAATTTACTCTCCAATGTTGATTGGTCATGTACATTATGCCAGTGCCAGTCTTATATTCCACAATAACATTTCTTTAGTATTTTGTGTTTTATTATCCGTTGCAATTATATTTCTGAAGTTTGTGGTTAAAATGTATGTATGCATGTAACAGTGGGCTTTTTTGGTTTTAGTTTTTTCGAAAACTTCTCACTCCTTTGAAAGCATGAATGTCTGTATGTCTTAAAAATTGTTTCCCTAGGTCACATGGGTTTTTGTACAAATACATTAAACCAGTACCTACTTTAACTCTTTTTTTTAACCTTTTTTTTCTCATTAGTTTATTTAGTTAAAACCTGCTGGTTTCTCAGAAAACATTTAAAAGGTTTAGGTCTCCACCCTATTGTGTAAACGCCTTTGGTCATTAGTACAAGCTTGTGCAGATGCTTTTTCTCACTGTCAACTGGTAAGATGAGTTTTTGTTGACTTACTTAAATTTCCATGAGTTTCTCACTGCTCAATGGGAGCTAGTATCCATGGCAGCTTGATCTTGAAGCTGTCCTCGCAGAAACATCCCTGTACAATGCTACATGTGCTGTACACTTTGATGGTGTAACCACTACCCTCCACACGGCTACACACGTTTTAGCAGGCCAGAAGAACAGGGAGAAAGGCAGGCAGTGGACTAGCCAGAATTACAGAGGATCACATTCCCAGACAACTCCTGGTGAGTTATAGAGTGTTTTTATAGACTGTATGTACTGTATATAATATGTAAGTAGAATAAATCAGTAACTTTGTGTGATAAAGCGAAGAAAGCAATTATTGAAAATCGTCTAGACACAGTGGTATTTTCTACAGTATATGCCTTCATTCCATATGGTGAATGACTGGTAAAGGTGAATTTGGCTTGTGAATGCAGTTCATTGCTTACTGCACTAATTAGGTTATGTTAGGTTACTTTATTAATACCCAAAGGTAGATTCATTTTGCAGTGAAAGAATCATCATCACAGTTCATCATGACAGACAACAGACAAACATGGATTCTAACAGTTCATAGAACCATACATTTTCATACATGTAAAATAATAAGAACATATAAAATCCATAAAACCTGTTAGGTTTTGTTTAAAATGTAAAAATAAATAAAATACAAGAGACCATCATCTGACCAGTGCTGCTTATGAATGCTTTAATTGACTAACGGCTGACGGGACAACGCTGTTTGAAATTAGAATGGCAACGTAATATTACATGCGTTAATATGTCTTATGTTGTGTAGTTTGTAATTATAATCAGTAGTATTTTCTACAGCACATATTGACGAAGCTAGTCTGTAATCAACGTCATGTCTCCAGTGTATTAGGGAGACTACCCTCTGAACTTCGTCTGCCCCTAATCGCTCACACATCATGGGTGTGAACAAGAGCAAGCCCACCACCCCCGCCACTGCCACCACCCCAGCCACCGCCACCGTTATCACCCCCACCCAGCCGCCCTCCAGCTTTGTCGCCCACTTCAGCACCATGCGGCGCTCCAACCCGCTCTCCAGCGCCAACGGGCCACCAACACACCCGAGCATCTTCTCCACGCTGTGGCGCCCCAGCGCCTCCGTCTCCAACCCCACTGACTTCATCCCCCTCTTCACAGACTGTATCTCCACGGCCGCCTCCAGGACCCAGGAATATCTGGCCTTCAAAGACCCCGAAGACAAGTTCCACCCTACCCCAGTAGTTCTCACCCAGGTTAGCAGCTGATACGCTCTCCCGACTGGAAATACTGCATAACATTATTTAAAATAATTTATTAAAGTATAAACTGCAGATAAATCAGGTACTGTATCCCAGTACACTGGGATGAGATATTTTTTAAGGAGCATGAGATGATTACATTATCTTCGTGTAATTATGAATGTTACTGTGTACATACAGTACAGTATAGTGAATAGGCTACATGCTGTATACAGTACATAATGTAGCTAAAGAAAATGGTTCAAGCACTTGAACCCTTTCGTATCAAAATGTTGACAACAATTTTAAGTAAACGTTTTTTAGTAGCATGTTGGATTTATGCTGGATACTTGAAGGTTGTGCCTGTGCTGGGTATGGAACTCATGGCCTTTAGAAAATATTTGATTTCCTGCTATCCAGCACATAAAAATATAGCTAAAAACAAGCTTAAGTACTAATACATGCATAGAAATGGGCATAGTACCATTGAGAGTCAGCACAAATGCTTTCTGATCAGTGTTGGGCAGTAACTAGTTACTACATACTATTTACTGTAATAGTATTGCTTTTTTCAGTAACTAGTAGTGTAACTGATTACTATTTCCAAACAGTAGTAATATTACAATTACTACTCCAAGCAATGCTGCATTACAACTAAGAATTATATGTATGGTCCTAGCAAGGGTAGGCTAATTAATCCAACCTGTCCAATCATCTGGTTTGAGAGGCTGCAATGTTTTCACTTTGGCTGATTGTTGACTCCTAAGGTTAAGTTTTACTACAATAAAGAGGATTAAATTCTAAAATGAGCTGGCTACACGTTGTCATTTTTCAGAAGGCAGGGTATTGATTGTGAAAGTAATAATGTAACTAGTGATGTAACTAATTACCTTTAATACATAGTAATAAGTAAAGTAATATTTATTTTGAAGGAGTAATAAGTAAATAGTAACTTATTACAATTCCTGTGTCAGTTGCCCAACACTGTTTCTGATACTACTTTATAACATCATAGAACGCTTGGCAGTTGATGTATGGCTTGGCCTGATATGCATGTCAGAAATCCTTCAGAAATCCTTTATCCTTCCAGGTCTTCCTCATGACCTACATCAATCAGAGCTTGAACCTCAGCATGACAGAGAGCATCAACTGCACTGCCATGACGCCAGAGCAACACATTCTTCTGGGGGCAGACTGGGTGTGGAACGTGCTGGAGAAGCCCACAAAGAACCCTCGTATTCAGATAGCCGTGCAGGTGTTGCACCTGGACGACAAAGAGGGCGCCGTGGAGGAGAACCTTTCCTCGGATGCGTGCACCGAGTCCATGCAGATGGCGCAGAAGGAGTCCAGCCACCGCACCACATGTGAGAGGATGGTGGAGTTCTGCGCGTCCGTTGGCAAAGACTGCTACGCGCTCTTTTTGTTCTTCGGAAAGAAGAACGACAAGGAGAATATCTACGGGGTGCTCAGCAACAACTTCCAGGCCGCCATCGGGAAGTGCGACAAGATCGACAGGAATTTAGTGGAGAACTTCTTTAAAGGGACGAGGTATCTCCACACCCCAACTGGGATGCTGCAGGCCATTATCACCAAGAAGGAAGGAGACCCTCTCACACTGCTCATTAAGTTCAGCTGAACCATGTAGGCTGTGCTCTAGTTCATCATATTCCATTAATATTTCATCACCAATAGTGGATATAATAATAAACAATTACAACCATTAATAAACTGTAAGATAATGGGTGCAGTCAGAGGAACTCTACAAAACTTCAAACTTTCTCATACAAGTCTAGTCAACTTCAATGGTGCTTATAACTAAATGTAAATGTTAAACATTATTGCATAGACTAAAATTACTAAGGAGTTCTTTTATACATGTTAGCCAGTGAATCTAACACAAAATTATTTGAGGCAAAATGTTATATTTGTGAGAAAATTGGTGTTCAGAACTATTGGTTACATTCTAGCATAAACCAATGGTTTCATTGTTTCAAACAAACATTGAAACATTGATCCAATGACATCACATACTAACAAAAGACAGTAGGAGCCAAGTCAAATGTTTGTTTATCTTAATAAAGAAGATCAAATCCAGTGCTGCCCGAGGAAGATTCCCACATGTCCATTCACATAACATCCACAATTAAACTAGACGATTGTTATTTTCTCATTATATTTCTGTTCTGAGGACATTGGCCGCATTGCAATTGAAACCTACAGTATGTGAACATGTAGAAACATTAATCAATTAAACACAGAAGTTACCATGAAATATCTCCACTGCTGAGTGGAGATATTTCATTTCAATATTATTTGTTATGTGTACATGCACTGTTATATATACATATGTTATAAAGATCTTAGACTACTATTTGGAAGGGGAAAACAATTTTGTAAGTACAGTATATTGACACTTCAGTTTAATGTATAGGGGTTTATTTTCCAGAATAATGGGCTACTTTTCATGTCATTACTGCACTGCAAGTTATCTTCAATATAAATCTTTATTTCTGTGTGTCCAATGTATACCTATATTGTATATTCTAGGGGAAACACTTTTACCTTGCAAACAAGATATTTCATAACATGTATTCAAGTGCTTCAGTATCTATGATATAATAAATAATACAAATACTGTATTTTGACACTGAATAAAAATGTAATCATTTGTCTCAGCCAGACAACAATTCAGCTCAACAAAATGATAGCCAGAAGAAGCTAACTGGCCGAGTGTTTCTTGAAGAACTTGATGAGTAAACATGAAACTCTTGGTTATACATTTCTATGCACTTTACCATGCAAGTTAGTGTACCTGAATAGTTTTATTGTTCAGAAAAACAATGATCAGCTAGCCAGAACCTTCCACACATTCGCTAGCTACGTCTGTGTAAAAGGACATTTAGATGTGAACTAGAAAGCTGCATTACCCAAATGTGTTCCTAAACTAAAAGTCCAAAAAATGGCATAACCAAAAAAGTGAAAGAAAATAATACTACATTCTGGTGGCTGCTAATACACTCTGTTGCCACTTCAATTCAACTTTTCGGAGGCTTTACATAAACAGCACTGCCACAAAAACGCATACTTTCAGTTCAGCGAATCTTGTTCAAGTTGATGTCTCAAGCTATAACTCAGGCTGAGGTAGAACTGTTGGGACATAATGTATCTGATAAGAATCGGTTTCCTACACCCACACATATACGTACCGTATAGTTTCTAACTAGCTCACATTCATTTTTGAGCATCATAAAGTAACGTTTCTTCCGTGTGGATATCAGAGCAGAACACAGAAACCAGTACAACCAGTAATAATAAAATAATTGCTACCTTAAAAACGCATGCGTCATAGTTCATCCTTCCCTACCGAGGTTCCACCTCCATGTCCCTCTCGCCCCTGACGCCCACACGTGCAAGCAGCCGTGTGGTCAGAAGGCTGAGAGACCAGCTCCATGTCAGGATGCCTGGTGGCTTTGCCGGTCTGCCGATTGGAGTACATGTCAAACACTCTGTAATAGTAGCAGTAGAGTCTGTGAGGCTGCAGGAGCTCTCTGGCCCGCGCCTGGCCCGCTTTAGCTATCTCCCGGGCCTCTGTGTCGTGGCTCTGGGCCCACTTGATCTGCTGGATGAGGTCGGAAAGGCTTCTTTTCACGGGAACGTAATGGACGCCCTCAGCCAGCTGGGAGTAGAAGTGCTCATAGTAAGCAGAGCTCTGCTTCAGAACCAGGCTGTTGCCCAGCAACAGGTAGGGAAACCTGTAGGCAGCAACTGTTCCATCCACGTTGACTTGGTACTTGTACTGAAAGGTGCGAGACAAAAGTGTTTTGAAACGACAGCGTTTGAATTCACGTTATGGTTTTGAGGCATCTGCAGGGAGCAAGGTAGTGACACCTTAGGAGAACTGGCGATGGGTGGGAGGGGCGGCCAGCTGTCTGTCTTAGCAAACTATCCCTGTGTTCAGGATGGTGGAATGTTTGAGGAAACATGGAAACAAAACCGTTCGGTGAAGACGTTCATTGTCTTCACTGAAGACGTTCACAACGGTCAGTCCAAATTGTGTTTTGTTTTTATTTACACACCCATGTCGATTTGGGACCACTGTTGTTCTCCCTCAGTGTAACATTCAGCATGTAGGCTCTTTGAATTGTTATAATCCTGTATCTATGTCTGTCATTTGCCCTCTGGAGACAAATAAAGATGGTTGAGGGGCTCTGCACTTCAAACAACAACTAAATGTTTGCATTGTTGACCAAGTTGAAATACAGACACTTGAGCAGTGACCCGTATACAGTAAACACCAGTTGAAAGAAATGTCCACCCACAGAGATGTTTCAAGTTTTTTTAGGTTAACTTCCCACATTGATGAGAGGAAGTCAACAAAAGATATTTATAAATGGTGTCAAAACAGCAATGTGACCAACTGTCTGCCTGCTTAATGGTAACTGGACTGCTTTTATATAGTGCTTTTATCAGTATTTTGCCTCACATTCACCCATTCACACACCAATGGTGATTGCTGCAACCAACCACCGTGAGCAGTTAGGGGGGTAGGGGGTTATCTTGCTCAAGGATGCTTACAGGTAAATTAAGACCGGGGTTTGAACCCACAACCTTTCGGCTGGGAGCCCAACACCCAGAACACTAGAACATCCTGTCCCCTAATGGCATGGCAACAAACATTGCATTGCATCGTGGGGAAAAACAAGTCTAGTATTGTGTAGTCATTCTGAATCAGCAGCATTTAAAATTAGATTAGGATTAAACAAAAGAATCCCAAATATGGTTCACCTTAAAGAAGTCAAAGAATCCAACCAGTGACGCACGTCCTATTGCTTTCTCCCTGTCCCGGAAGAAGAACCAGCCTGTGATGCCTGCATCCAGAAGGTCTGGGTGCTCCTTGGAGAGAGAGACTAGGTGAAGGCGTTCCTCTCGACTGTCACGACCTCGGAAAAAGGCCTTTTCCGTTTTATTTGCCCAGGGAGGCCCTGAAGAAGCACATGTTGTTGTTATGATGGATGAAACAGCAGGTAACAGTCCGCTTGGTTACATGGATTGAGTATCCCGGTTATGAGGCTTATCCGGTTTTGATCATATTCAGGATATTGCGTTTACATGACAACAAAACTCAGGTTCTCTCATATCCCTGTAAACACGATGCATACAGTTTACGTTGAATAAGTATAAAGATGCAGATTGTTTTTTGGAGAAAGGAATTCTATTAGTTAGGACACGTCTGTAGTCATTACCTGTGTTTCCTTGGACAGACAGCAAGTCATTGGTCACGCCTCTCATGGTCTCCAAGGTAGAATGAGTGATGTCATACGTCGGCAGGACGATATCTCTGGTGTCTGTGGAGCCACACCAGGACATGATAGGGAGGGGTCCGGGGCTGGCGTCTGCCCCCCGCGTCTCCACTGGCCAGTCGCCAACATTGATGTAAAACTCCACGTCGGGCAACTTCACCTTGCGAACACAATGTAATGCATTTGTGTTAAACAGGCGTTCACAAACTGTTGGGCAACACAGGACAGTAAAAACAGGAAAACGAATGTAACGAATGTACCATAACAATGGATTGTAAACAAAACAGGGCCTTATAATAAATAACATGTACTCTAAACGTTGACACTCATGCAGTATCACTAGATGGCTCTACCTTTGCAATGGCCAATTCCGTTCAGAGGCTACAACAAAGTAAATATGGAGCCAATTTGATAAAGGTCAACTCCACTGCAGATATTCAATGCATGTATATGGCTTGACGCTCAAGAAATAGAACCACCGTTCTAAACCTTGGCGTCAGCGCCCGTCAGACGCCACCAGTGGACGTTGGCCTTTAAAAAGGTCAAGGTACCGGGGGGATGTCCATATGCTACATTTATATTGCTAGACTGGGGCTCTAGAGGGTGTGTGCGGTGCGGTTTGGGCGTCCGCAGCACCAGACCTTCCTGGTCAGCGACAGCAGCATCTCGTCAGAGAACATCTTGAAGTCTGTGTATCTCCCCAGCATGCGGCGGTAGACCTGGTTGTCGATGACGGCGTAGTGAATGAGACCCCCTCTGTTAGCAAACCTGCTGGGAACCTCCCGACGCAGGCGCTCCAGGTCCACCGTGCTGAACGGGCCCAGGTCCTCCGACACCTGGGGCTCCTCCAGGGGGCAGCGCATGACGCGTGCCCAGACGGAGGCGTCAGGCTCAGGGCAGTCACAGTACTCGTGGTACAATGGACCTGGGGGATCAGCCACAACAAAGAGAGGAAGAAGAAGTGAGAGTGAAAGAAAGATGAGACGTCTAACTTCTTCTTTTACTTTTCATGTATTAAGCAATCTAACAGATGATTTTACAATTTACAGTTAGGCCATTATATGCCAAGACATTTACTGTACAGTGACAGGTTAGGCAAGCAGGAAATACATGTTACTCAAGGATGTTTACAGGTAGGCTGAACCTATGACCTTTCAGGTGGGAGTCAATGTCCCTAACCAATCTTTTGTAATCGGATAAGAGAGTACAAAATTAGTATGAAATATGTGGGTCCATGCTAGACATTTTCTTCTTTTTGCTTGCGGTAATCAACAAAAACCCAGACCATTGGATTATCCTGTGTTACTGTGAATTTTCCAATCAGATACAAAACCATCTTCAGTGATTGATTTACAATTATATGCCTGAAGTTATAGGCAACAGAGTAGATTCATCGGATTGTTAATACAGGTGCAACATACTGTACCTGGGAGGATATAGGGTGACTTGGCCACAGCAGTATCTAAGTGGAATACTTCAACCTTCAGCCCACTCAACGAGGTGCCGTACAGGCGATACCTGACCAGAAACGTTCCATCCCCTCTGTCAAGAGGTGAAGAAGCATGGATGCGGACATGCTCTTTCTGGGTCAGCACGGATATCTTCAGTTTAAAAGTGTCTTTACCTACACGAAGGGGGTAATTGGACAATGAGCGTCATGAAAACATAGGCTAGGCCTCACACTAAGGTGGCCAAATGTGCCATGCAAGCATTATAATAAAGTAGGTCTAACATGTAATTAGCTAAGTATAGTGAACCCCAGAATACTCTAGATTATAGTCTAGTCTAGGATACTGTCGGAGCCTTAACTCCAACCAACTCCATAAACGTTGATTTTACCGTTACCGTAAGTTTATAGCCTACAGCCAAATGTGGGTAGGCTACTAACCTAATAAATTATATCGACCAAGGAATTATTATACCGACTAAGAAACTGCAATAGGCCTACTTTACCTGGTGAAACGGTCAGATTGTCTCCTTTGGAATCTACAGCCTGAATAAAAAAATATCGAACTGGTAATGTTGCATTGGGTTCCAGTCCAGGACCCCAGATAAGTGATTTTTCTGGACTGATTTCTGCAGATTCACAAAATAGATTTCTGCAAGAGAATACGATCAAAAATATAAAGCTATAAATTCTTGTTCTAATGATCAATTTGTATACGCCAAAGTCGCGTTTACTAAACATATTTCTGCTAACATTGAGTATAAATCTAGCTTTTCTTCCTTATAAACTTTGCGTGAAAACACGCAGACACGCCCATTGGCCGCGATGACAATGCGGAAATAGAGACACTCTGGAGTTCCTGATTGGATAGAAATCAGAACATGTATGCCGTCAGGGCAGGCTACTTTTTGGATAGAAAATTACAATCTTTATTGTGTTCTTTTTTAATACATTTTATAATTCCATAATTTCACCTCGCCTTTGTTTATTTTCTACTTTCCAGCTGTAGGATATATATGTCTTATTTAAATACAACAAACATACTGTACATCAACATTATGTGTAAATGGATGGACTGTGTGTGGTTTATTATAGAGACAACAGCTATAGCCTATTTATTTGTCATTTGTATTATGTCAAAAAGTCAAACCTTGGAAATGGTTCTGTGTTTATTTGGCATGAACAGTGGGTCTGTCACCAGTTATATGAACATGTAGCTCTACACAAACTATGCTTATGTAACAGTGATGGTATGCTAGTATGCAAAGATGTTGTCGGTTGTGTATCCCAACTTCTGCAGGCTTGGCAGACAGGCGTACTGGATCATTGGTGGCGGCCCACAGAGCACAACCAGTACATCACTGGACGCAGCAGGAAGGTGCTCCCGGATCATGTCACAGTTCACAAACCCTGAACTGTAGCTCCAGTCTAGAGAGAAATAGAAAGCATGAATGGAGTGCTACTATATCCCACTTGAATTACCTTTAATCAGAGTAGAAGATTTCAGCAATAGGCCTACCTCTTCACTAAAACGTATTAGATTAGTGTGTTTCACCGATAGACTAGATCTAAAACATTTGACAGTAAGTATTTGACATCAGCGGCCGTCTTCTAGAACAGTGGTTTCCAACCTATTTTGTCTTATGTAGCCCTTGAGCTGTTACACCAAGGCAATAGTACCCCCATACTCGTGTGTTGGTGCTTTTCCTAATCGTATTCTATTGACCACACATACAGTATGTGTCAGCATCTAGATTATTCGATTGTGTGCTGTTTTGACGTGAACTTCAGAGTGGTGTAACAATTGACACCCACCCTGGATAGGTAGACAGCTCCTGCATACCTACAGTAGCCTATACATTTTCCTGCAGCAATCGACATTCATATGATTTTGTAAATAATTTGTAACTCTCCAAATTTTCCACGTACACTCTGCAAACTGCTCAAGTACCCCTAGGGGTAGGCGTACCCCTGGTTGGGAACCACTGTTCTAGAAGTGTATATGTAGACGACACCAATAAGAGCTAACAGAGATATCCCGATGTTTTAATCTAATGATAGGCATCTTGTCCTCCGGGGCCAAATAAATGATTACTGTCCAGGAAGATTAGCATTTGCAATTTGGCTGATGAGTAATGATTAACAGGGATGTGTTTCTATTCTGTGTAAAACTAATGGCTACTAAAAGAGGCAGAGTGTTATCTTATGTTCAAGGCTTTCATTAAAAGGGCTTATGTAATGATTTTGTGCTCATCAATGTCCTTTTAACTTTAGGGATTATGCTCAAAAAGACTTGCAGCAAAAAGTACTGCAGCACCCTGTTTGAAGTGTTGGAAATCTATAACTGACATGCTCGCCTGGAGGGATTTTCCCTCAGTTGACTTGTTTGCATTTAATATTCCATTCAGGAGACTCTGAATGGCTTGGAGGGCTTCTGAAGCATGTAACCAGGGAATGAACCAATATTCCACATCATTATGTTGTCAGTTGTTTTTCTGAATCAAAAATGCATAGCTCATTATATTTTTAGTCTGCACAAACCCATGGAAATTGAAACATAGCCAATAAAATAGATAAAGAATAACACTGATAATATTTAAATATGATCTGAATATTAGAATATTCTATATAATATTAATAATCGCAGAAGCCATCTAAATCTTGTGACTCAACACCCCACCACCACCCCCACCCTCCACCCACCCCCACCGGTCTAACGAACTCACCCTGTGGAGGTTTGTCCAGAGTGAACCAGAGCTTCACTTGATCAGGATGGTTTCTCTTGACCTCCTCCAGCTCCTCTCTCAGGAGGATGTCCTTCTCAGTCTGAGACAAAGGCTCAAATTAACATGGTGCCATTGCTCTTATGTATACCTGACATCACAGTGTAAGACACTAACTGAACATGGTACAGTAGTACAATCATATACTGTAGAGAAGCTGTCATCTTGCAGCATATTAAAAATAACTTGTGGGTGGGAGACAAGTATTTACTGTATACTACTTGGTACGTATTTATCCTCCTACAATAATGCGTATATAGGTCACCAGAAGTGAAGTTCACAAGCGCTTACCTGGTTGGCAAATATGAGGGAGCACTTGGTGTTGTCGTTAGGGTCTGCTGTAATGCAACGTATCAACTGTAGCATGGGTGTGATCCCTGTAACAGACATGTACTGTCTGTCAGAAGGTGACTTCTATTAATTTAACTTGTGCAATATTGATCAGGGATCAACACTAGCTTTTATTCCATTCTGCAGCATAATGTGGGTATGGTAGTTGAGTTGTTTAAGCAAGCATTGTTAACTCTATTTTAAATATGAAAAATATAGTAGAAATAACTAAAGTAGGCACACAAACCTGTTCCACCAGCAATCATACCAATGTGTTTGAACTTCTTAAGCTTTGGCTCCGACTTCTTGTCAGGGCGGATTGAAAATTTACCTAAAAGGAAAAAGCACAGGTGTCATGTCGTAGCCATAGAACCATAAAATAACAGTAGCCTACCTGTTAAGAACAGGTAGTACTAGTACCTTACACTCTGACACCATCTTAGCTTATAGTGCCATCTGCTGGTCAATAATAACATTGACATCTGCATCTAAGTACACGATGGCACGTCTATGGCTCATCTCTCTTTTACATGTAGTAGGCAGTCCCATACCATTCCCATTGTACACCAGCAAACCATTGGGTCCTCTGAAGTCAATGCAGTCTCCTACAGTCATGTTGTCCAGGTGCTGAGACATCTTCCCTCCCTCAGGGAAGTCAGGGTGGCTGTTCTTATAGTACACCTACACAACAGGTTCACACTTAACTAATTATATTATAGTACACCTACACAACAGGTTCACACTTAACTTAACATTCTCTTATAGTACACATACACATGTTTAAATTTAACATATCATTCTCTTATAGTACACCTATAATCAGGTTCACACTTAACTAATTATATTATAGTACACCTACACAACAGGTTCACACTTAACTTAACATTCTCTTATAGTACACCTATACATCAGGTTCACACCTAACATTATCTTTGATTACACCTACAAAACAGGTTCACACTTAACATTATCTTATAGCAAAACATATCAGGTAGGCTATATGATACACATACATTATGTTTGTATCTTACATTTGGTGAGGAAAAAAAATCCTCAAATTTGTTTGATATCTGTGAGAAATAATCATATTGTCTCATGTTTGTAATTGTTCAATGAGAAGGAGACATGCCTGAGAGGGTAATGGTTTTAATTGTTTTTACCTTACATTGTGGTATTTATCATATACTATCTCGTTTGTAAGATCCTGATTCTAATTCATTTTTTATATTATTGTTTTATTGCTGATTTCATTTAACATTGCATCTATTGTTATGTTTTTATTAATTTCTTATTGTGACACTTTGAGCTGCAAACTTTGTATGAAAAGTTCTATGTAAATAAAGTGTATTTTTTAAATATTATTATTAAATATTTGTATTAATGTGTGTATTCTTAAACAACATGCTGTTGGTACCTTAACAACAAGATCAACAAATCCTTGGTCGTCATCGCTGGAGACAGGAGTGTAGGCTTTCACCACCAGACTGCCATTCACCTTGGTCGTCAGGTAGACATGTTGACCTGGACAAGCACCAGAGGGGTGTGGGGGTGTGTTGGGTGGGGTCGAGACATTTTGGGGTTCTGTGTTGGACAGTTATTGTGGAGTATATAGCTATATTAAAATCTGTCTCAGCTAACCAAATCTCTAATGGCTAGGCTAACAATGCAAGTAAACACTTTTTATTCAGGGTGTATTGGTATGAAAGTCTACAAAAATACATACAATAGAATTAAAACACATGAGCCCAAATAATGCATACACATGTACAACACACCCCACACAATATTTACACTATATTCACAGTGAGGTGAATATAGTGAGGCATGATGTGAAGGTCAACGTTTAGAAGAAGCTTAAGGGCAGAAAGGCTAAAGAAAACTCAGGATAGACAAACACAGATTACCTATGGGAAGACCAAGGACATGTGTGGAAGAAGGAAGGGCAAATCGGAACTTCTTGGTATCACGACTGATTTCCTGACAACACACAAAAAACACACACTGTGACATTCTTATATTACTGTAAGCCTGTAAGCCTGTTGTGGAAACGATTGCATAGGCCACCTCTTTGTTTATGAGATGAAGTGGATATTTGAGTGTAGGGTTCTGCAGGGTAACGGGCAATGTCTTCTTCTTCTGTCCTCGCAGGAAGAAGTAGACGAGCGTGCCCACCACCACGACCGCAGCTAGCAGCACAGGGATGGTCTGCAAGACAAATCATGACAGCGTCATTACTTTACAAATGAGGCAATGTATCTGTCATCTAGGACGTTCTATAGTCCAGAGCCTGATCTCCCAAAAACAATAGATTCATAAAGATATGAACACCTTTCCTGCATCAGGGAAGTCACACAAGCAAACATTGGCTCGATAATAACTATCACGGAAAAGATATAAACAATTAACACCATTGCGGAAACTAAACGCATATGCAAACTCTTGGAGTAGGGGGGACCCCACAATGAAACACAGCACAACAGGTATACTAGTTGTACTATGTAATACCGGGTATTAACATAGTTCAATTGAAAATTGTCTAACTAATCAGTAATAGGTTACATTGACATTAACAAAACAAAGGTTATAATACTTAATATATATTATCCAAGTTACTTTAAAGTGAGATTATAGGTTTTCTATGCAGGAAAATACCATGTCAATTCATAGAAATGTTAACAGTTGTTACCAGAATCTGGTCCATTGCTTATAGGTTTGGTAGCCAGCCGATCTTCCTGCCGAGATCAGAGTTCATAAAGTGTCAAAGAATTACAGGCCCTGCAGGCACTTTGCCCCTTTTCCTCTACAATGTGTCTCTCACACACACGCACGCACGCACGCACGCACACACACACACACACCTTTGGTGGAGGCGGGGTTTCATGTGGGGGTTGTAACAGAAGGTTCAGGCCACCAATTAGAAACGAGTCTACTCTGTGACACACTATAGTACAGCCTTGCACAGGCAGTTAGAATAGAGCCACTCATCACACCACATGTGAGAGGGGGGAGAAACAAACTGGGAAGAGGGAGGAGAAGCTAACAAAAAAAAAGAAACAATTCAATAAAAAGTTGCTAGCGCCTTTGTACGACCAAATCTAACACATTTATTTTCCTAAAGTTTTTAAAACCAAAACAGGCGCTAGAATAGTCTCTCCAAAGGGGAGGAGTTCATAACTAATCACATTTTGGTCTCTGCTGTCAGTGGTTGTTTACGTTTTGTGGTTCATACTGCAGCTCAGAACCATGCTTCAAGCAGTTATGGTCTATGGGTTAGAAAAAGGTTAGAAGGTGGTGGATGGCAAGTGAACAAAAAAACTTCCAGTTCAATTGTACTGGTTTAGAAGCAAAACATATGAAAATATCTCCACACACAGTTTGTCCAACTTTAATCTTACCTTAATCAAATATATTTTTAAAATTGAACAACACCAATAATAGGTATAATAATATGTTTTGCCTTTAGGGCAGTGAATACCTATAGCCTGGCACTCAGGCCGACAATTACTCTCGTTATAACTTTGAGTGCGATTATAGTTCGTAAACCCTGTTTGCTTTTGCATAGTTGCTCTGGATGGTAGACTAATCAGCGATCAGTGAGGTCATGCAATGACATTGAAGTCAAGCATTTGGTGGTAGAGCTAAATTTAATGATAGAGTTGTAGCAATGTGAGGCTTCAGATGGAAAATTAGCACAAGCATCTTTTCTCTCTTTTGAGGTTAATGTATTTTCTACAAATAAATATAAAAAAAAAAAGTGTAAGCTTATTTTTTTTTTTTTTTTTTTTTTTTTTTTT